>APFE030181394.1:0-16834 GCA_000404065.3 Pinus taeda | reverse complement strand
ATGGGATTTTGGAGAATTGATGGAGGGAAAAAGGTGGAGGAATGAGTATGGAGGTGAGATAGGGGTGTGGTGAGGTTCAGGACTTGGTGGATGGAGTTGAGGAGTGGTGTGGATGCTTAGATTTGTTCAAGGAGGGATGAAGCGATGTTGCAAAAGAAGATGAGAATCATGGCAAAGTAAGCGAATGAGGCAAATGTAAGGTAAGGGTTCTAAGTGAAGTATGGAGCAGGTGGAGTTGATGGAGTATGGGCAGATAAAGAAGGATAACAGGTGCTCTGCAAGTCGTTTTTCAAACTGGACAATCAAACACTTGGAAAATCAAAGACCTAGTTACGTTAGTCTATTCTGACCTAGATAACAGCAAGGAAATGGAACAGAAGTTTATTTGCAATGAGATCAAATGAAATAACTATGCAACTAAGTAATCATAACCCTAAGCATGCAATCAAAACTGATATCAAGTTCGGCAACTAAGAATCCAACACTACTAATTGCACAGTGAAGCAAAACAGTGTTTTTGTTGGCAGCAATGTCACCTTTGTCCCAGCTCACGATCCCACTAAGGGAGAGGTGAGATCAGAGGTGCTTGATGGCCTTTTTCTGGAGATCTTCCCTGTTACTAATCTATCAACTAAATCTGAACATAAAAAGCTTATTTAATCATCAACCATGACCTATGTAACCAGCAAGATGTGGATCTACTTAAAGGAAATTATTTTGCAAAGACATAAAAACAAATAACAGTACATGAAGGAAGCCTTGGCACTTGGGTTGGCCCCAACCCCAAGAGCTACAAGCTCCTAAAGAAACTCAGAACTGATGCCAAATAAAGTTGCTTTCCATTACTCAAAAATAACCATGTTTATAGGGAAGTTACACAACAGCAGCTACAAAAATGAGCTGAGAAAATAGCAGCACCTTAGTGCAAAATAACAACAGTCCAAAGAGTAAACTACGAAGGCTGAAATCCTTCCTATTTATGCCTATGAGGGCCTCAACAACCCTCCTTAATTCAAGGGGCTCGACTGCTCCATCTGCCAGTAAACAGTCACTCTTCACCAAGCTGCTTGGCTGCCTTTAGGATTCGTTTTGGTGGCCTGCTGAGCATCGAGTTGAGGGTGGAGATTTCGAGGAAGGGACATTTAATGCCAGAGACATCCTCCCTACAAATCCTCACCCTTGTTCCTTCATTCTTGGCTGTCATCAAGCTCATAATTGCTTGGATTTGTTCCAAAATTTGTCCAAAAACCTGAAATAACCACGTAATAGCCCTCTTGGTAAAGTGACCACCCTCATTCGTGCAATTAACATAAACATACTCAAAAAACATGCATGAACTATGAAAAATGGTGGATTGAGAAAGAACAATTAGGCAAAATGAGCCCAAGAAGTTACCAATTCCGGGGCTCATCAGTTAGCAGCAGGGATCATCGAACCTGTCGAAGAGTCTGAATGGGTAAGTCCCATGATAGTTCGGGAAAAGAAGACTAAAGGAAAGATCATAATTTTTGTTGACTTGAAGAAAATAAATGATGCATGTTTGCATGACCTTTTCCATACACCATTTACAAACAAAGTATTAGACAATGTAGGAGGTCACGAGGCCTATTCTTTCACAGATGTCTTTTCGGGTTACCATCAGATCAGGATTGTGCCAGAAGATAGACATAAGATGATGTTTGCAAGAGAGTGGGGCTCATTTCAGTACATGGTGATGCCTTTTGGCTTGAAGAATGCACCTTCCATATTTTCTAGAGTTGTAGTCACAACATTTAAGGATTACATACACAAATTCCTGGAAGTTTACTTTGATGAGTAGATAGTATTTGGGTTATTAAAGAATCATATTGCGAGTTTAAGGCTTATGCTGGATACATGTAGGCAACATCAAATTTTGCTTAATTGAAGAAGTGTACCTTTTGTGTGCCTTGTGGCATACTCTTAGGCATATTGTGTGCAAACAAGGTTTGTTGGTGGGTCCCACGAAGATAGCCATCATTGTGAACTTGCTAGCACCGAAAACAGTGAGACAATTGGGCACGACACTTGGACACAATGGCTATTACAGAAATTTTATAAAAGGGTATGCACAAATAATTGCATCAATGGAGAAGTTATTGAAGAAAGAAATCACTTTTAAATGGGATGAAGAATGTCATAAGAGTCTGGATATATTGAAGGATAAGATGGTAACTGCGATGATCTTAGTTTTTTCGGACTGGGATAAGGAATTTCATGTTCATGTCGATGCATATTTCATAGCGCTTGGTGTAGTGCTAGCACAACCAAGAGCAGGTGAAGTTGATCACCCCATAGCTTTTGCGAGCAGAAAATTGTCCAAGGTAGAAAATAACCATACCACAGCAGAAAGAGAAGGGTTAGTTATGATTTATATGTTACAGAGGTTCAGGCACTACTTGTTGGGAGCACATTTTAAGATGTTCATTGATCACTCCGCGCTAAAATATTTAGTGAATAAGCCTATTTTAGGAGGAAAAATCTGTTGATGGTTGTTGTTAATATAGGAGTACGATTTTGAAGTTTTATTCAAGTCGGGAAGATTGAATGTCGAGCCCGATCATCTGTCGAGATTGGAGACAGGAGAAGAACCCACTAGTATCGAAGATAACCTACCCAACACACAGTTGTTCACAATGAGGGTCACAGATATTATTCAAATTTTGGCCATAGGAATGGCACCCACGAAGTTCACTACACGATGGCACAGTTCAGCTCATGAAGTTAAACGGTCATCTGATTCTAAGGCAAGTGAATGGTAGCAAATTGAAGGTATACATAGATGACTCTGTCCCTGGAGATTTGCACTGAAAGACGAAAGCGGAAGAGTCTTAGTGCCACCTATAGTTGAAAGTGGGCACTGGACTATAAACTACTCTATAGAAAGGGACTTCACCGAAAGAAGATTATTGCACAATATTCAAGGGTATGTCAAAGTCCGAAGGAATTTCACCAAAGAAGGATTACTCTGTGATATTCAGAATTATGTAGAAGTTCAGAAGAACCACGACGGAGGGTAAATTACTGCGTGATTGTCGAAGATAACTGAAAAAATATGACCGTTAGAAGGAAAAAGATATCATTAAAATAAAGTTGTCGTTAAAAGGCACGTGAGAAATGCATTTATGAAGCACAACTGGCCGAATCTAGCACCATACCTGCATTAAATGAGTAAAATCTAAGCCAATCATGAGGTTCGAAATTCATATTCGCTAAAAAGGCCATGTCCCGCAACACCTTTTACACTTTGATGTCTGGAGAATTTAGAATTTTCAACTAAGTGTAAGAGAAATGAGTTGTATTTCTGAGAGAAGCTTTGAGGAAATTGCTAGAGCATTTGCAAAGAAAGGGCTAGCAAGAGTCATGGAAGCCCAGGCTAGTCAAACTAGAGCTATGAATGTACCCATTGTTGGGTCGCTAATATGTCATTATTATTATTATCACTTTTTAACACCTATTTCATCCATTTCTACCCTTCTTTATCACGTCATTTATCATGATTTATCATATAATTCCATTTTATAATTATTTATGCTCTTATGGATAAATATTATTTCTTCTCCTTTATTTTTAATAAATTGATTATTATTATGCATGATTTTACCAATTATGGTTTATTAATAAATTTTTTGTAACATCACTCACCATTTTAGCCTCCAACATATTTTCCAGATTGCAGATTTGATCTCGAACTCATGATTAAATATTCCAACTCAGAAATTTACTGGAATAAGAAGTGACAGTTTTTCATTGGACATTTCGAGCAAATGGAGAAGAATCTGGAAAATCCGAAACATGGGTTTTGTTTAGAACGGACAGAATTAGTTTTACAATGAGCAGTTTTCCCAAATTCAGTCCATATTAAGAGAAATGGAAGGTTCTCTGAAGACGATTTTCTGAGATTCGTTGTTGCGACTGGTTTCCAAATTACCTCAGTTGCAATACCAAATTCGACCTGTTCCTGTTGAATGCTGATGGAAAGATATTTCAAATATGATATTGCTAATCAATTTGTTGTAAACAATCCAATTTTTTTATGGGAACCATTTTGTAATCATCTATGTTGTATCTTCTCCTTGCTCTCTGTGTATTTAAATGAAAACAGAGATCAAAGAAGGGGATTATTATAGATAGGATACGATAGGATAGGAGGAGAGGGGCTAATGGAGAGATTTAGCTTTTCGCTTGGGACCTTAATTGTAATTTCAATATATAGAATCTGATTCTGAAGGAGATCGTATTGTAATGACAAGCGAATTTGATGATTAATATATAACTTACGTTGTTGTTCATCCGGATATTCTGAAGTAGCTCGGCAGTATTCGCTGGTGGCTAGGGCCTGGTCTCTAGTGGATCTTACTGCTATTCCCTATTTGATACTTTTCCATTTCCTGTGATTTTATTCCATTTCCTGTGAGTTTATTCTGTTTGATATCTTCTGATTTCCTGTGAGTTTACATTGCAGTTAGTTTACTTTCCTTTTTTCTGATCTCATGTACTTCGCAACTTTGTCATTTGATTTCATTTATGTTCACTACAGATTGAATTAATTATCAGTTAAGACATTGATTCTCGTTGATTACGATAAGGTTATGATTAGTATAGAATCAACTGAAAGAGATTGGTTAATGCTACTAAATTCTCGGTTGATGTCATTTCCATTCGCATTGATTAAAGTAGAACAGAGTGTGATTAATGTAGATCCAGTTGAAAGAGCTCAGTTACTGCTACAGTTCTCTTGCTTGATGTTATTCCCATTTGAATTGCTTTCTTAATATTGGATTATGGTTTTGCTTGAGATTAAGTCCTGATGCTTAGATGTATTATTTCCCTTAAAAGTTACAAGCTTGAGATTTATGGTTTGATTTGTTTACTCTTGTATTGAATTTAATAGATTATCTTAAATAATTACTCTCTAGATTTATAGCTTGCACATATTGTGTACACTCTTGAAACAAAAAGACTTACCCAGGTTGATAATTAATGTGAGGCAATTAGGACTTTAAAAAGACACCTATTAACACCCAACACCCATGTCCCTAAGGCATGCGAGGTCACCACAGAAACAAGTAGTTATAGGAGAACAACCCAAGAAAAGACCTAAAAAGAGGCCAGCTCAAGGAGTAGAGCTCATATCTTCCCCAGGGAAGAAGACAGAAAAATAGCAGTAGACGAAGCCCAAGCAAGATAAGAAACCCAAGGAGAAGGCTAAGAAGCCAATACAAAAGAAAGAACCGAAGGAAATTCATGACAACGAGGAGGAATCTGAGATGCCTCAAATAGAGACAAAGGGCGCATGAATTCCCTCTATACTACCACCATATTTTCCACCGAGAAAACCGAGTTCCAAGTCGGTCAAGGATCCAAAAGATGCGAAGTTCAGCACGTTCACACCATTGCTATCGAAGAAAGTTTCGTTTGAAGGTGAAGTGTTGGGGAAAATCCTACTACTGAAAATGGAGGATTGGGACTTTAATGACAGAATTAAATATCCGTAGTTTGAACCAAGCAAGTACATACACCAACTTTATTTTAAAAAGAGCAGAGTTATGAGGTTGGAGTCGCACCAGTGGGTTGCAAGATTGTGGAGATCATGCTTATTAAACATGCTATATGTGCCACACTTCGGTAGAAGCACATCCAACACAGCCTGTGTGCAACAATTACTAGCATTAGTGCATGATGCATGCCTCTGGATGGGGATGATGATCCTAATCGACGAAATTTTGATAAGAAGGATTACTGGGCTACCTCAAAAAGGAAAGGACCCCGTTGAAGATTTCATTGGTAAAAACCAAGACAAGGCAATGGCACATACCATGAAGGAGAAGTTTGGGATTATCAAGAATTCGCACGGTTATGGTATCAACTCTATCAGTGACCAAGGGGTGCACTTCGCCACACATATTTTGGTAGGAAAAATAATGAGGAAGTGTGGAGCAAATGAAGTTCCAGTAGTCGTGGTTTCTTTGGCTGCGCAGTACAGTTATGGGATTCTATTCAACTGGGTTGGCTACTTATGCAAGGAGTTTTTGGAGGATTTCAGGGAAACGCAGGAGGAAGGAAATACATTTCATTACATGTGTTTTATCATCGCATTGATTGCATGGAAGGAGTCAGATGACTGACAATTTCCTCTTGTTGAAATAGATGTATGTGAAGCCACGCAATATGCCTCATTGTGGCATACTAAGGAGTCATTGCACGAATAGGATAACATAATTTTCTTTGTGCTATTGAGAATGGATATGCACATGGTGGTGAACCATTATCCCAGTTTATCACCTAGTTTCTATGAGCAGTATTACAACATCACAACATTCAAGGCTGATTTTCACAGAGTCTATATCAAGGCATGGAAGGATCCAACAGAGACATGGCACCCTCTGCCATACTTGGTCAATAAAGATGACCTGCTCATAGTAATACAACAATGGTCAGCCGAATGGATGACCCCAATCATAGACGACACTGAAACAACAAAGGGCACTGCGCAGCATGTGGGTCCAAGTGGGACAGACAAAGGAAAAGAAGCAAAGGAACTAGAGCCAGAGACAGAACAAGATATCCAGGACCCTCTCAGCGACGTAGGTCCAACAGAGGAATCACCATTCATAATCAAATGGAGGGTACCTGCAGTAACTACAACATGACCAAGGAAGAAACAAGAGGTGAGAAAATCTAAGGGCATGATACTGCCTTTCCTCACTAATGGGGACATCGATGAGATTGGGGAAAAGGTCCAAGAAGTAACAGTGGAGACCTGGGACAAGGTTGATGATCGTTACAAAGAGATTTTGACAAATGTGTATCAAGGCATCGTGGAGTTAAAGGTACTGGCAAAAGCAACTAGAAAACTAGCATAGATAGGTTAGCTACCACAACAAGAGCGACGAATAAAAACAATGTTCGGATTGAGAATTTTGCAAGTACCAACTGGAGCATTGTAGCTTGAATCACCAGAGGATAGAGAATGAGCCAAATCTTGGGACAACATCAACATGAACATTGTCGTGCCACCGATTCAGGTATTACATGAGCTCCATCAAATTATTTCAGATGATATGAAGGAGCGAGAACAATGCACTTTGTTGTTAAGCATTCAAGTGGAGAAGGATAGAGCTTCACTGAATAAGGAGGTCAATCAATTGATAAAGGAAAGGGATGGAGCATGCCATCATAGCAAAAGATGGAAAAATTCATTGTAGATACTTGTAGCATAGTTCTAGATGTGAAGATCCGCGAAGAGGAGTCACCAACAGAGAAGGTCGTGAATCTTTCCCTCACAATGAGACTCAACGAATAAGCTCGCAAAGATAAATTTTGAGTATGAATTCAAGATTACTAAGCTGCAAATGAGGCTGCAGTCAGTCACACCACTGGAAGTATGTGAGAAGAGGGAAAAATGTTTGAAATTTTCACTGAAAGGCATCTCTAACAGAATGGCGAACTGTGCCAAACTACTAGATGAAACCATGCAGATTTGGACCTCACTGTTGGAGGATCAAAATATTCAGAGGATTGAAGAGGATCTATAGGCAAAGCAGAAGCAGCAGGAAGAGATCTTGGCAACTATGAAGACCCTACCCATCTCGCAAAGGCTCGCCGACATCACTAAAGGGAAGAATCTCTAAAAACAGATTGAAGATCTTTAGAGGAAAGCACAGATTTTGACAAAGAGGACCCAATAGTGGCAGGATGAGGCCCTCCATCTTTCGCAAGTAGAAGATGAAAGGCTCAGGAAGCTACGACAAAGGGAGAAATAAATGTTGCAAAATATCTTCATACCAACCACATAGGCATTACTAGAAGAAGTGCACTGAGAGGAAAAGTAGGTAATAGAAATAGTCCAGCAAGAATACATTGTTGTCTACAATGGCAGCATAGAAAAAATCAAGGGCTGTCAGCAGAGTGACACGAGATGAGTCATGTGTGAGTGTTGGGGGCCTATTGGGTGCGGCTCAACTTGGTCTAGTTTTGGTCAAAGACTCTGCATTTAGAGGAGTGAAGCGTGCGGAGTCAATGAAGTTCTATTCATCATGCAATGTCTAGGGGATTTGGGGTGGGTCAAAGCCACACATTTTGTAATGAGTATCGGGGTTTTAGCTCATTGTTTTTTTGAACCCATAGTATGTGGACCATGGTTTTGTAGAAATGAAATATATATAAGGAGATGTAATTCTTGGTTGAAGGAGAGAGTCATAAATTAATTGATTATAATTTATGACTGTAGTTTGTATTTTGGGCCTTGAAAGGGAGGCTCCACGGTTGAGTGTGTGGAGGCCTTGGAAGAGTCTGCAACTGAGTGCACATACCACTTGCAGCCAGGTGCGCAGGTCGAAGAAGCTTTATGTACTTAAAGATCCATCTTAATAAAAAGAAGAAGTTTTGGCGAAGTCTTGTGTATCTGTATTCTTAATCTGTATTCCTATGTACTGATACACATGCTTCTTACTTATTTATGCAAAAGAATACATCTTATCTTGTTCTCTGATATATTTATGTAATAAGTGAAAATATATAAAGTAAAGCATCTATGTGAAGTATTTTATGTATGTGAAGTTTTAGATTAGTATAAAATATAAGAAAAAAGACAGGTGCCACAGCGCAATATCCCTCTGGCTGTAAAAACCTGGTTCTGCAACCTCCCATAACTGCTTCAGGTGAGACTGCGATCTGCTTCCAGGTCATTGCCAAAAGGGCCAGTGGTTGAGGGTTTTTTTAGTGCGCAATACACTTTCAATCTAGGTCCAAGCCCCTTAAGCCAACAATTTTCATCCATAGGAGTTATTGATCCGTAGGACACTAATCTAATTATTTTTTATCTTTAGTTTCATATCCCGAGACTCCCTCATCAACTAGATTTCGGTATTCCAGTTTTTGTTAAAACTAGACGAGTGTTTCTCACAGTTGTTGATGAAGGAGCTTATACGTGTATTATGTCTATTGCATATTGGAAAGATTTAGGTTCTCCAACCATCAATTAGTCACCTACCACTCTGAAAGCCTTTGATGGAAGAGGTTTTCGTCCACATGGAATCCTTAACGATCTGCCCATAGACTCGTTAAAAGGTAAAACAGTGGTAATCGAAGTTGAATTTGTTGATGCTCAGATCGGTTATAATCTTTTTCGTGGTCGAAGTTGGACTTACACTATGTCAGCAATGGTCTCATCCCTTTTTCGAATGATACAATTTCCTCATAAAGGGAATATTGTCAAAGTAGAGCAATTATCTTACTATACTTCGGACCTTAACTCTACGGGTAGTATACCATTTATCCTTAAAATGAATGTTATTTATGAGGATTTTGGTGTTGGCTTGCTCAAAGACTCGTCGTTGATGGGAACCTTTGCACTTCCTCCACATAACTTTCCTTCTAACTTTATGGAGGTTAACATGATTACATCAAGCACCATGGAATCATTTGATCCATGGATAGTGCCTTTAGAGTCTGAATTATCCTCCTATGGAAATGAGATCCCTTTAAGCCCTTTTGAATTGGCTTATCAAGCAGTTAAGTCATTTTCTAACCCTTCAATTTCTTATATTGATCGAGTGGTTACGATCAATGATGATTATTCTCCTTTACCTTGGTTAGAACCGGTTTCACTTCTTGACCCTTTCAATTATACATTTTCAACCAATGAAAGTATCATGGAGGTCACTAATTCGAACAAAATTCCATGGGACAATTACCATCTTCGTTCATCTTTTCTACCTAACCCTAATAAAATTGAGAATTGTTTTTCAAATATGTTTTCGCCTGAGATTGTAGATAATAGAGAATGGCCCATTTCCATTTTTCAAGATGAATCCAAAAGGAATTTGGGTAATATATTTGCAATGATTTCCATAGATATATCATTCAAAACAAGAATTGTTGAAAATGTTCACGTAGGTGCTTCATGCTCAATTGAAGAGATTCAAACGTATAAAGCCCTATTTCAAGAATTCCATGACATTTTTACCTGGTCCTATGAGGAAATGCCAGGAATAGATCCAAGCATAGTTGTGCATGAGATCAAGACTTACTGTCACGCGGAACGAGTCGAGGTTGCGGACAAGATCGACCTTCCTAGTATCTACTGATATCTAGTGACAAGCAAACCAATCAAAAACTATCTTTCTCTAAACATGCAAGTAAAACAAAGGCAAACAAGTGTTTAAGGCCTACCTTGGGTCCAATGCAAGTTTGTGGAAGCCTCGCTCCCTTGCTCCAAATGAGCTTCCTTGAAGTGTATTCTGCAAACACAAACAACCAAACAATTAAATAGCACCTGAAAAGCCAATATTATAAAGCATATTCATCATAATGATCAAGGAGATTATGAAACAAACCATACGACAATTTGTTGAGAAAAATGAATCTGATTGTATTAATTCAAATGAAGAAGAACTTTACAACCTGTGTCTTGATGTTGTACAAGCTCCTCCTAGGGTCCGACAAGAAGTCTCCTCTACTTTGACAAGCTTCACTCACTTCCCAATGAAACCAAAAGGTATGTGATCTCTCCTCTCAAGTTTTAATTAGGAAGTCCTAATTCCATCAACGTTTACCCTCAAAATGTTCAGCTTCTAACCTCTCTAGCAACTAACCCAATGCCTTAATTTATAGTGTAATGGAGGGAAGTTACTAGGTCCTCCTTCAAAGGGATAAAGCCCTCCTTCAAAGGGATAGCTCCTCCTATCAAGGATTAGCTCCTTCTCTTTTGGGATGCATGAACCACCTTGGAGCGAACAATCCACGTCAAAATTCCTTCTAGAAACATCTAGAATTAACCCCAAGTGAGTTTTTTAGAATAAACTTGCGTCTTTTTTACTTTTACAGGGGTACGCACCCACCCCTTTACAGACAGAGCGTGTGGATATGCAGGTAATATGAACAAAGGGTGCGGGCCCGCAGGTAAAAGTAGGGAGAAAGTGTGGAACCAGAGTAATATTGGTTTTCAAAGTCTTTCTCTCTTTTGCAAAGCTTGACATGAAGAGCTAAGGTCTGAGACTTGCTTAGGAGGCTAGTATAGGTGATGATAGAACCCAATTTGACTGCAAATAATCATGGTGACGATATTTTTGTGTAACAGATTGCCCCCTAAAGTGCAAAGTCTGTAGTAGATGAGGATTTCATTTATCATTTAAGAAGAGTGAAGTACTTTATCATTTCGAGAATTATCTTGCGGAGAGCCCAGTTGGAACCTGTAAAAACATTCAAGTGCAGAAATATATATATGAGATCATATCATCGCTGAGGTAGGCATTCCCATACTCAGATCAAAACTGACTAGGAAACTGAAAATTGACTAGAAAACTAACTACTGCTCTGATACAGGAATGATCTTGTAATACATCATAAGTATAGACACATGTAGACACAGTATGGACGCAGCCATCTGTTTATGAATAGTCTACAATCATAATGAATACAAAATTCCTCGCAGCCTGGATGGTGGAAACTAGATCCGGGGTCTTCATTTCTATGTCCCAAAATAGTACGATTCTATCCATGCGAATGAATGTGTCGAAGTCGAACATGGTAGAAACCAATTGATTACTAGCTGATGATGTAAACTGTTAACAAGTGTGAGAGAAACCACCAATAATGACAATGGCTCTCAAAGTACTCAGTACAATCCATGAGATGTGATTAGATGTGTTGATGTCGAACATATCATGGAATTCTTCAATCGAAGGTCAATGATGCAACCTATCGTTGAAGACGAGAAACCTGCCATTGAGGCATGCAGATCCCAAGGTACTGGCGATTTCTAGATCATCTTTCTAGATAAAGAGCTGAAGTCGATAGAAAGCGATCCGTTGTAGGCAAACCCACGACACGAAATCATAGATCAAGTTTGAAGAAATTTAGTTGCAAGGACTGACTCAGGGATGGTCAAGATGGAATGACAGATATTTTTGCAGATGAATGGCTTATTTGCACAGACCTCTTGAACACATAACGACACGACAGATGGTTTGGCGACGATTGACCCAAAGTTAATACCCAGAAACTGGCTAAAGACTTTCAATTTGGTTTGATCAACTGTTAGGTAAAGGATATCCCAACCCAGGTGAATGAAAGTGTCGTGTTCAAGAGTGGTTACAAAGTATGACAAACAGGCTCATTTTTCTCTCTTTTCCCCCACCATTTCTGGCAAGTACCTCTTTATTTTTTACAAGCTTGAGGAGGATAACATATGCTTGATTATAAGCTCATCCTTCGGATGAGTCCAACTTAGTTTAAATTCAGACCCTAAGAAGGAGTGGTCCATTCCTGTTTGTAATTGAACAGGTCCTTTACTTTCGAAATTTAACGAGTCCAGTATAGGAGAAACTCGACATTTTTCATTTTTAGAGAGTCTGAAAAAACTTAAGAAGACTCCAGGGTTGAATTTTTCGTAAATTTGTGTCTCCCAAGCCCGAAAAAGTCTAAAATAATACTTGCGAGAACCACTTGATCTTTTACGACCAAGGAGTACTTTTCGTAATTAGTGCCTCTAATATGAAAAAGTAAAAAAAGTGATCAACGACACATCGTTTTATGACCAATATCAAATTTGAAACGACAAAAACCCATCAATCTTTTCATGTTTTTATGGTCAGAAAAGGGTTGTAAGAGGACTGTCTTTTTAGTTCTGTTTTAACGAGCTTAAAAAGAAAAACTCGACAATCTTTTCATGTTTTAGGAGTCAGAAAAGAGCTTAAAGGTGACTCTAATGTTTTTTCGTTGAAAATGACCGATTTCGCCTGAAAAATCTGTTATCCTGAACAAAAACTCAAACATTACTCATACCTATTTAATAATGGGTAAAAATGTCGCAAAAAATACCTTTCTAAAGTGAAATATAAACAAATTTAGAATTTATTTACCCAAAAAACTTATAAAAAGGACTTTTTACCATTCATTTTTACCATTTGAGATTTGGTTGAGAAAAAAGGGCTTTTGACCAGAAACTTCCCGTGAAGATTGCGGAAAATCCGTCTGTCGAAATCGAACGTCGTCTCCTCCAGATAATCCACATCATCCTACTCTTCATTTTTGTCCGTTTGAAATCGTTTTTTAGGGTTTGATTTTTGTTTTTAGGAGGTATTTAGGTTTCAAAACCCGCGCGCGAGGGCCCGCGGGTTTCCCACAGGGGACCCGCGTACCCCGACTTTTTTGCAATGGACAAAAAGGTTGGGGTACGCACCTGCCGTGAAGGCAAGATGCGAACCCCACGCACTGTCCCTAACAAGGGGGTGCATACCCCGCGCATAGGTTTACAAAAACCTAAGTAACTCAAAAAATACCCAATAGAAACAATTTTACATGTTCTAATTCACCTTTTTACTTGATTGCAGGATATCCATCATGCTTGATTGGCGAGAACGGGAGCACGAGGATGTGGACCTCACCGCGATGAATCATCAACCTTTGATCAATGCATTGAAGGCATGTGGCTTGTACAAGTTCTGGGCCATACCTGGCATGAGGGCCCAGGTGGACTTTTTGCAGTGGCTGGTTGATAGATGGAGTATACAGGACCAGTGCTTCTTTATTGGAGGACACCAGCTCGAAATCGAGCCAGCTGACGTATATTTCTTGACCGATTTGCCCAGGAGGGGTGAACACTTGACTCTATTTGGGCCCAGGGCAGGTGGCCAGTCTGTCGAGAGCCTCCGCCTAGAGTTTTGCAATGTCCAGAACCGAGACAAAGGGATAGACATCAAAACCATATCCCTTCCTGAACTCATGGTCATAGCCTTTACAGTTACCAGACTCTGCGGCAGTGCAGCGCTACACGTTGCCACCGGATCCCAGATGCGGATGGTAGTTGATTGCTTTCGAGGCACCATTTTCAACTGGTGCGATGCTGTGTTGGCCAATGTGAAGGGCCAACTGACCAGGGCCAAAAACAAACAGCTAAAGACCTTTGGTTATGGGGCTATAGTTGTGAGTTTTGCCCTGGAGAGGGTTCCAATGTTGATCCCACAACAGCTTATAGTTAGAGCTGGGCTTCCTCGAGAGCCTAAACTGATGCGATGGGTTGCAGTTATGGCCCATCATCCTGATGAGGGGACTGAGGTCGTTTGGTTCAAACCTGAGTATTTCCAATGGTTGGAAAATCAGGCTTTTTCCATTCAGGACTTTCCTTATGTTGGGGTTGATTTTCGTGGAGACCCAGACATGGCTCTTCTGCCAGGAGAGCAATGGGATGATGCAGGTAAAATCATTTTCAATCATTTTTCCTAATTTAATTTTTTGTTTTTTTTTATATTGTCCCAAAACTGATAGTAAAAAGTTTCAAATGCAGATGTGGGCCCACGGCGACCAGCCACTCTCCGGCCTTACAAGAGGAAACAACCAGTTGCACCAGCTCCAGCCCCACAAGACGAATCAATAGAGACCTTGGCCGAGTTGGAGAGCCATTTAGAGCGCCTGACGGGGGACATGCCTGAGACCAGTATAGATGACATCCCTCGTCGAATTCAGCATTACGTGATTGGAGTCCGACGACCGTTTAGTAGGTTCCTTTGTAAGGTGGCTCGTGCAGTGGTTTCGTATCGAGATCATCACCAGTGATGGGATGATCGCCTATTGTAGTCACGTGTGACATTTTTTCCTTTTTGTACTTACCATTTTTGCCGATCATAAGGTGTTTTTCAACCTATGATCAAGGACGATGTATTTTTTGACACACTCCTATATATATATGATATCATTATTACTGGCTTGTCTTGTTAAACATGTTATGGAATGTTTTTTAATTTACTTGTATGATTATCGCACATGTCTACTTAACACTTGAGAAGCAATTGCATCTGCTAATGTATTTAAAGATCTTGGAATATGCTGATATTCAATATAATCAAATTCACGTTCCAAGAGACGCACTCTCAAAAATAATCTTAATAAAAATGGATTTCTAATGGCGTATACTCTATTAAGCTGTAATACAACGAGTTCAGAATCTAACCTCACTATCAAACTCCGAATCCCAAATGAAATAGATTCAGATAATAACTCCACCATTGCACTATACTCTGCAATGTTGTTCATTGTTTGACCGAGGCTTACCCCATGCATAGATACCAACTCGTCAGAGGGCGAATAGATAACCCAAGTTTCGGAAGAAATATTCCGTGTACTACGACAAGCGCCATCAACGAAACCAATATATGTTTAGAGAGGCGTCGACATCTGCGACATCAAACGTAAAACCAAGATAAGCAGGAATAATGACAGAAAAATCAATCTCTAAGCTATGCACACTTTAATCTAAAACACACTAGCTAGAAGAAAAACCAACCTAACTAAAAAATCTCCACACTCATTTTAAGCATAATATCTCTTCAGGTAAAGACCGTTTCTGGGTTTACCTAAAGAGACCCCATCAAAGTCTACCAATTCATAGGCCCCTTTTGCTAGCTTTTGCTTGACAACAAAGGGACCATGCCACATAGGCACGAATTTTCCAGCGCCTAATTTATCATTTGCTTGATCGTACAAAAGGACTAAATCTCCTTCCGAGAAATTTCAAGGGGTTACATTTCGATCATATTGAGCCTTAATACATTTGGCATGAGATTCGATCGGTAATGCAGCATCGCGACGATTCTCATCTAGCTAAGCTAAGTATAATAAAAATCTTTCCTCTTCGGAAGTAGCTGGAAATAACTCGATGGCCATTCACAATGATGGGATTTCGCACTCAATAGGTAACACAGCTTCCAAACCATAAACTAGTTGGAAAGGAGTGAACCCTGTTGATGTTTTGATTGAGGTTCGGTATGCCCACAGCGCTGAAAATAACATGTTGTGCCAGTTCGACCGATGAGTCCTAATGATTCGTTGGATCATGATGACTAAGACTTTGTTGATGGCTTCAACCAGACCATTAGCTTGTGGATAGTAAGGAGTTGAACTGTCGTGACACAAGCCAAGCTGGTCTGTAAGTTCTATCATCATAACGTTTCGAAACTGACACCCATGGTCAGTGATAATCGCTTGTGGAACACCAAACCTAGCAATTATATGATTGAATATGAAATTTGCAGTTGTTTTGCCGTCTTCCTCAAATGTAGGCATCGCCTCGGCCCACTTAGTAAAATAATCTACCGCAAGGATAATGTACGCATGCCCCCCGGCCAAGTGAGGGTTACATGTAATATAATCAATACCCCATTTGGAAAAAGGACCAACGACAATTATAGGGTGAAGAGGAGCAGGTGGAGCGTGCATATTTCGATCAAAAATTTGACAATTGTGGCATTTTCGGACCGCAGTAATAAAATCTTTAAACAACAACGGCTAGAAATAGCCAGCGCGCAATATATTTTGGGCAGTGGCATACCCAGACATATGACTGCCACACGCTCCAGAGTGATAGTCATTTAAGACCCTTTCAGCTTCCTCATGAGTCAAACAATGACGGAAAATAGAATCCGCCCCAAGACGATAAAGAGTATCTCCAATAATTTTAAATTGTTGGGATTGGAATCGAATTTTCCGACGGTCGGATCGTGAAAGATCTGGCCGAAAGGTTTGGGTTTGGAGATAAGTGATGATATCTCCATACCATGGATCTAAAGCGGTGATCAAAAATAAGGATTCGTCTACAATGGGCTCCTCTGCCACAGTTTCTGTATCAACACGCGAGAAGTCACACATAAGTTCCGCGAAGACTAAAGATTTCTTTGACTTGGAATTTTCAAATTCTAAGTCAAACTCCTGCAAGATGACAATCCATTTGGAGTACTTGCCCCCCAGCAATTGCTTGGTCAAAATATAGATCATAGGGTTGCAATCAGAAATGACCGTAGTTTTGCGTAATAAAATG
>APFE030181392.1:0-13614 GCA_000404065.3 Pinus taeda | reverse complement strand
TGGGGCGATGCACCCTCAGTTAAATGCGACTAGCTAGCATGCGACGAGTTGGTGGGTGGTGAGCTACAGTGATGCGTCAGTGAGCGGGTGAGTCGATTGTGACGTTTGTTGTGACAATAGGGCTTTAGTTGAGAGTTTTGAGGAAAATGTGTGATCGGATCCTTCACAGTGATCCGATCCAATGTTTCAATATAAATATATGTGTGATGGACATGTGCATTCAATAGGAGAGATAGCGAGATAGATAGAATATATGTAAGCCCTCAGGCAGAGTCAAAAGAGAGGCTGCAACATTGAAGAATTGGGCTGTGTGAGACTCAGGGTCTTAGATATGTAATTTGCTATTTATATTAATATATGGAGATGTTAGTTCCTGACTCTGTGAGAATATTAAAGATTATTTCAAAAATGATATAGTGAATTCGTAGGTTCTGTAATAAGTTGCAGACAAAATTCTGAAGGATGCAAAGGAATGGAGTGATTCATTGGAATCACAATGGGTCATTGAATCCAATTGATGGACAGAGTGAAGCTCTAAAGAAATAGTGAAGTGAGACTGTGCAGAGGTGCAAAATGACTCATAGAAATCATAATGGGTTGTTGAAATCCATTCAAAGGGTCGAGTAATGATCTAGAAGTACGTTGGTTAATGGAGTTGTGAAGTTAAGTGCAAGCGGGAACAAATTGAGTAGCAGAAGGATGGAAGATTGAAACCTAAATAAAATCCCAAATCACAGAATAATTGAAGAAAGCGTGGAAAAGTTCTAAGGAAAAAGAAACAAGCAGAGGAACAAAGATCAATGCTCAAGAACCATTAGATATGGGAAGATCAATGTCTGAGATCGAATCGGTGCCAAAATACCGCATCGCAAAAGTTCAAGTGGAAGAGGAACCGACCTATGGAATTGCTGAACTCCGATAGGGTGATATAACGGACCCGATGTTCCATAATGACAGATTTAAATCCTTATCGGGTTCGAAGATATGATCGCATCGGAGTGAGGAGAAGAGTGATAACCAATAAGCAGAGTCGGAGGTATTGGCTATCAGAGAAGGCAGAGGTCGGAGCAGCGCTGTGAAGCAATAAATACACGGACCTGATGGAGGTTATAGTGGCGCATCTATAACATTTGAGATCTTCTATATGTGATTCAGAGCGGTTTTCCTATGTATTGGCGTAAAGTGTGGGCCGAGTCTTCCAAGACTAAAAAATATATAGTATGTTCCGATAGTCACATATCAGAAAGGAATGGGTGATGAGGGCCCATGAAGAACCCCACAACGATTGCAATAAAGGTGAAATATCGAGAAGTTTGTCAAGACTGTATGAAGGGTAGAAAATGTGATTTGGGAGTATTTCCCTTTGTAAATGGATTTTTCCTTCACAATGGTTTATCAAGTGAAAGGGTGTCGATAGTGTCTTAACCCATACGTAACCAATGGTTGAAGGGGAATGGTTACATATAGGTAAATTATGGGTTATGTAAAGGAGCTAAAGGGTTGCTAATTCTTGATAGAAGGATTCTAAAGGAAGACTTTAATAAAGTCAAGGCAAAGGTTTCTACATGGTTTTAATTCCGATTAGAGGTTTCAGGCAGGGAGATTGGTTTCGATACTAAAGAATTGTGTATAAGAGGGCCTAAACCATAGAGGATGAATATTTAACTCCATTACAGAGTTAAATACCTGGGACAGTTGAGTTTATGTAGATTCTTGCATATTGTGGGTATGTTCGGGTTTTTACCCTGCACTGTTAGTGGTATCAGAGTAGAATTGAAATCAGAGCAAGGAAGGTTTCCTATGAAAAGGAGGTTACACACAAAAAAAGGTAATGTGCATAAGTTAAATGGATGAATGATAGAGACTACAGAAGAAGACTGTAGGGAGAACTTTTGAAGTTCTGGAAGACTGTAGCAGTTCCAGCGGAGGCTTGGAGTAGACAGGAACAAAGGATTCCTTGAAGGAAAGAGAAAGCAAGATTGCTTAATACAAGTTCTGAAGGAAAGAGGACTTGTGGGACAAAACAAAGGACAATCCATTCAAAGTGCAGAATAATGGGTGAAACAAGATCACGTTGAGATATTGAAGTGAGGTAATATGTTCTGTTTTAAATTGAGAATTTGTGTTTTTATACTAATGCACAGGTGACAACAAGAAAAGATGTGAGAGAAGAACCAGATGTGTTCTTAAAAGCATAGAAGGGAAGACACTCTGAAGTGGCAGTGAACCTGAAAAATCCAACAAGAGATTGGATAGAGAGGACAGTTGAACTGTTCTCAAGAGAGAGTGGGAGATTGCAAAAGCCTAGAAGGAGCAAATGTGTTGCTCAAGAGGAGGTTCCAGATAGAGGACCGTGCTTACCAAAAGACTGAGTGAGGAGAGCTTAGTGAGGTAAGATCGCAGTAAGGAAGACTTGCTATTGCAGAGGCTTGTTGCAGAGGAGTAAGGAGCTCATGAAGAGAGAAGAGAAGAAGATGACTACTAATAGTCATGTAGAGGTTCAGAAAGAATCCACAACAGAAGGAAAGATGCCAAAGTAAATGGCATGAGAATGAGTCAAGAAGAAATTGACAAAGAGTTTGTTGAATTAAAAGAACAACTCAATGCATTAACGATAATTCTTGAGGAAAGCCAGAGATTGGGTTGGGTCTTGACGAAGAAGCCAGTGGAATGGCATGAGATGCAGAGAAGGCTACAACAAAAGAAAGTGAAGTGGCTAATGAAAAAACTCAAGGAAGCTGAGTTGGAAATGGAAATGGAAGAGTGCATTTGTGAACCATAACAAATATTTTTTTTGGGAGAGACTGAAGATGAAAGCTTGAAGATTGAAACTTCAAGTGAGGCCAAAGGGTCACATGGGTTTAAAACTGACAATTTGTGTATGTATGCAGGTGAAACATGTAAAGAAGGACAATTGGCTGATATTGTCATGAAGAAGGAAGAAGACTAGCAAAATCTAAATTCTGTTCTGGAAAAATATGAGATAGATAGATCTCATATACAGCTGGAGAAAGATGTCAAGCAACCAAGAGAAGGGCTCGAGGAGATTGAAGAAGAGACTATCAAATAATTTCTGAATCATATGAAAGATTTAGAACAACAAGGAGATATGATGGCTGAACCATCAAGTGAGACCATAGGGTTTGATATTTTTAAAATTGATAGTTTGTATATGATGGTAGATATTGCAGGAGAAAAGCAACCATTTGAGGATATTTTCAGAGGAGATGAAGATCTAGAAATAAAAGGTGACAAAGAAAACTTTTCAGAAGAGGAGAAATTTGACTACATACAAAAGAAAAGGTCTATGGATGAGTCTATAGAAGCTATCATGGAGATGTGGAATTAGGATCTTATTCTAATTAAGAATGAAGGAATACTATCTCAAAAAGGTAATGAAATGAGTTTGATTAATGTTATTGATGAAAACCAAATGCACGAGAATGTTAATGAAGATGATGGGACAAGGATAACTCTCGGAGAAGAGTTACGGAGGGACAACAAGGCAAAATGTATTGAAGAAGAAGAAACTACGTTATCTGAAAACATAGTAAAAGATCATCAATTCACCATGATGATAGGAATAGTGGAAATAGCCATGAAAGATGTTGAGACAGTTAATGAAGAAGAAGAACATCTATTGAAAGATGTTAAGGAAGAGGAAGTCTATGGTAAAGACTTAACAAAGGGGGAAAGAACACTAAGAAAAGAATGTTTTGCAGAGGATGAACAATATTTTGAAGCTGTTAGAAGTATGGAGAAGTATCTTTTAGGATATAAAAACTTTGAAGTAAAGGAGGATGAAGAATGTCTCTTAAATGAGAGAAGCAGTGAATTATTGCAGTAGAAGGAACTTAAAAATGCATGGATGTGTGAAGATGTGACAACACAGGAACAAGTTCTTATGGAAGAAGGAAATGAAGTTTAATCTGAAGAGCTGATATGTGAAGCAACAGTTGAGATTGTTGAACCTTATGATTCCCAAACTAATAATTTGTGTGTAAATCCAAGAAACATAAGTGATGATGAAATACTGACAAAGTGTCACAGAGAAATTGCATTGCGGGAGAATTCATAGTATGACATTATGATTGCATAAAAAGGAGTTCACTACAGTGGACAAGATCAAGAAGGCATCATTAGGACAAATGGTGTGGAAGAGGGACTAATGGACAGTCTCATGAATTCTTTTGAGAGTTCAAATCAGCATACTGATGTGCTGATAGAGGAGAAAGGAATAGTGCAACAAACTAAAGTGTTGCCAATGGAAAATAAGGCACAACAACCTTGTATTTTTAATTTTAACAAGTGTTTTGAGTGTGCAAGTTTTGTTGCAGGTGTTGGAGGAGATTTGGCACAAGTAAATAGCCAAATAAAGGTGAAAGAAGAGAATTCTATGGAAGAACTCAATCCATGGAATAGAGAAGTTAATTTGCTGGAGAAAGTGATGAACAGTCATGATTCAATCATGAAAGAGGGTAAGGATGATAAGGAGGCAGTCAGCATAGGAGTCACAACAAGTGTTGAAGCAACATCAAGCAAACCAAAATTTGAAGCAAGCAAAGCAAGAGTCGACATAGAAGTCATAGCAAGAAAGACAAAGGTTGAAGCAAGTGCAAAAGAAGAAGAAAAAGTAAACCAGCAACTACAAAGAGAAAGTAACCAACAAGAGTTTAAAGAATTAGTGGACAACAACAACCTGAAACAAAAAGAATGAGGGAGAAAAATGAAGCAGAATATGAACTAGTCCAAAGATGCACTGGAAACAAAGATTGAAGAAATGTGGGAGCCGATGATAAAGTAGTCCAAATGGAGGAAAATGATAACAACATGAAGAAATATCAATTAGAATTTGAACTTGATTGATAAGAAGAAGAAAATGGAGAAAAAGATAGCAAAAGTGCAGCAGCAACAAGGGAACAAAGCATGTGGACAATTACAAAACAAAGTGTGGGATCCAGGAAGATAAAGACCAGAAGACACATGATCAGGATATCATGAATATTTTCTACTTTGGGAGTCTGATGCGGGAGCATCTGACACTTTTAATTGAACGAAGAGTCCAAAGAAAAGCAAAGAGAGGACGTGGAACATGGAGATAAACAAGGGGACTTTCTATTTAAAATGGAACTAAAATGATGGAATGGATAAGTCTCTCAAAGACTTTATAAAATGTAATACTGCCACATATGTATGCATGTAGCGAGGTTTAGGGCTTTAGTTGAGAGTTTTGAGGAAAATATGTGATCGGATCCTTCACAGTGATCCGATCTAATGTTTACATATAAATATATGTGTGATGAACCTGCACATTCAATAGGAGAGATAGCAAGAGAGATAGAATATATGTAATCCTACAGGCAGAGTCAATAGAGAGGCCGCAACATTGAAGAATTGGCCTATGTGAGACTTAGGGTCTTAGATATGTAATTTGCTATTTATATTAATACATGGAGATGTTATTTCCTAACTGTGTTAGAATATTGAAGATTATTTCATAAATGATTTACAATGAATTCGTAGGTTCTGTAATAAGTTGCAGACATAATTCTGAAAGACACAGAGGAATGAAGTGATTCAGAGGAATCATAATGGGTCATTGAATCCAATTGATAGATAGAGTGAATCTCTGAAGAAATAGTGAAGTGAGACTACGCAGAGGTGCAGAACGATTCGTAGAAATCGTAATGGGTTGTTGAAATCCATTCAAAGGGTTGAGTAATGCTCTCGAAGGACGTTGGTTAATGGAGTTTTGAAGTTAAGTGCAAGAGGGAATGAATTGAGCAGCAGAAGAACAGAAGATTGAAACCTAAAGAAACCCCTAAATCACAAAAGAATTAATGAAAGTGCAGAAAAGTTCTAAGTAAAAAGAAACGAGCGGAGGAACAAAGATTGCTGCTCAGGAACCATTAGATCTGGGAAGATCAACGACTGAGATAGAATCGACACCAAAATATCGCATCACAAAAGTTCAAGTGAAAGAGGAATCAGCCTATGGAACTGCCAAACCCTGATAGGGCGATATAACTGGACTCAAAGTTCCATAATGATGGAATTAAATCCCTATTGGGTCTGAAGATATGATCGCATTAGAGTGACGAGAAAAGCAATAACCGATAAGTGGAGTTGGAGTTATTGGCGAGAGGTTGGAGCAGCACTGTGAAGCGATAAAGAGACAGACCCGTTGAAGGTTATAGCGCCGCATCTATAACATTTGCGATTTGCTATATGTGATTCAGAGTGGTTTTCTTATTTATTGGCGTAAAGTGTGGGTCGAGTCTTCCAAGACTAAAACATATATAATATGTTCTGATAGTCGCAGATTGAAAAGGAAGGAGTGATGAGGGCCCGTGAAGAACCCGACAGTGATTGCGATAAAGGTGAAATATCAGGAAGTGTGTCAAGACCGTATGAAGGGAGGAAAATGTGTTTTGGGAGTATTTCCCTTTGTAATTGGATTTTTCCTTTGCAATGGTTTATCAAGTGAAAGGGCGCCAATAGTGTGTTAACCCATACATAACCGATGGTTGAAGGGGAATGGTTACATATATGTAAATTATGGGTTATGTAAAGGAGCTGAAGGGTTGTTAATTATCGATAGAAGGATTCTAAAGGAAGACTCTAATAAAGTCAAGGCAAAGGTTTCTACGGGGTTTTAGTTCTGATAGGAGGTTTTAGACAGGGAGATTGGTTCCGATACTAAAGAACTGTGTATAAGAGGGCCTAAACGATAGAGGTTGAAGATTTAACTCCATTGCAGAGTTAAATAGCTAGGACAATTGAGTTTATGCAGATTCTTGCATACTGTGGGTATGTGCGGGTTTTTACCTTGCACCAGTTATGAATGCTAAATGCTTATAAAGTGAAAAATAAACTAAGTATGGAATGTTAGGCGTAGTCCACAACTGAAAGTATTGTTGAAAAGAAATAGGGAGGTGGTGCCGCACCTGCCTATGAGCGGTTGAAGGACCACTGCCAAGATAGTGGCGTGACATCTTCGATGGTGTTGCTCGCTTTCACGTTCGTGCACACGCACGAGAAACATTCATTAATCAACAACCTTCTCTTTGTGGTATTTGATAGTACATATATGCATATCCCTTAGGACCCATGGTAATTAATTTATACCTTTGTCATCTCGTGTAGGTCAAGATTAAGGATCGAATGTGTTTTTGGTATCTCCTTATGATTATATCAAATGTAGTTAAAATTAACAATGACCACACACTGATTTGGTCTATTTATTGACTGAGAAGTGTGTGATCAAGAGTAAAAGTGTCAAGTACATGACATTCCCCTTTCTCTGGCCTTTGAGACATCTGGATGGCATATGCATGCATACATTTTGATAACTTTGTTATTGTAATTAGCGCTAACCTCAACTTCTTTTATTTTTTTATTAAGTTCATTTATTTAAGTTGTCCCTTATTATGTTAACTTAAAATTTGTGTAGATCCTTGATAGGCTTGGAGCCTCGCTCAGAGCCCACGAGTTGTCCCTATATGGGGAAACTAAAACTGTAGCGTCTCCAAATTACTATTCACAATTTGTTAGAGCTCTTATTTATAGCTTTTAGGAAGTGTGCTACTGTTGAGAATTACAACGAGATTACTAATAATAATACTCGGCAAGAATGCTTTAGATCTTCATTTATCATTTTGTCTCTAGTCACCATTTCTAGAGACTTGATTTCTAGCATTCTTCTCTTGAGAATGAGGAAATTCTACACCACTAATATATATGCCAAGTTTTGAGGGTCAGAAAACCCAATGCCATATGAATGCTTTAATCATAGGAATGTGAAGACCACCAATGTTGAAATCTAGAGGACGGCAACATAATTGACTAAGAGTAAAAAACTAGCTAATTAGGTATATAAGAATTGTTGATGAACCACTTTAAAAATGTTCCTTCGAGATTTGTTGATATAAGCACCAGTTTCTAGAGATTTGTTGGTATAAGCACCAGTTTCTAGTTTGAGTTCTGGTGCATTGGTTAACCAAACAAACTATGATGTTGAAAGAACAAATGTATTTTGCATCTCATGTGATTTTCAAGTTATCAATGTGGGTTGCTATAATAGATCAATAACTTTCTGTACTATACTGTTCAACTGTTTAGTATAATTAGATGTACAATTCGAATTTTAAAAACAAGCTAAAGTGGGTGATCAATATTATCGATCATGCAATTTATTCTCCCAAGGAAGAAACATAACAATAATAAAGCCATCTCCACCTTCTCAAGAAAGTAATATTTTTTATCTTCTCAAGGTTGAGATAATATTAACGCAGATGTATCTTAAATTTAATGAAGACGTAAGATTATTTGGTTTTTCTCCAATCATACTTAAATTTAGAGAAGAAGTGTAGTTGAAATTTATATAGGTCTATCATTGTATTTGGTTTTTCCATAAAAAAATGAAAAATATTACATTTGGATTCATCGTAAACACGATGAAAATATAAAAAGTATTTGATTTCTTCAATTAAACTCAAGGAAGATGTAAACCTAGATTTCTCCTAAATCCTCAACGGTAATGAAAAGTAATCTGGTGAATTTAATGGGTTGTTATTGAAATATGAATCTCATGATTATCATGTGACAGTTTGAAATAATACATTGGTCTGAAACATGCATCTGTAGCATTTTTTGTGTTTTTCTAATGTCAATAGAAATTCATGTCACACAAAAATATTGAATGGAACCACAAATGTGATATCTCTCGATGTCTTTTCAAGTTTTTAAATTAAAGGTAGGCATAAATTTCACGGAATAGGTAAACTTTGACTATTCAATGGACTTTTTTTAGCTGCATCGTCTCCAATTTGCTTGATATTATATTAAAACACAGTAAAATTGCTAAATACATTGCACTGGAGGTTCCATTTAGTGTCTGGTCTCCCTCACATGAGCTTCTATGTAGAATAAGGAAGTAAGTTAATTAAGTTCTTTTCCATATCACAGTTAAGTTAATCTAAATTTATGAGTGTGTACGCTTTTGAAGTAACGATCTCTTTTACATAATCCAACCTCTTAACTATCAAAATTTTCGTTGTGTACAATCAAATTTTTATTTATCCAATTTTTTTGGTGTGTAAACCATCATTGTAGTTTAAACTTCTTTAAGTTTTGGATTTTTTGAAGTCCACTGTTATTTAGAAAGGTTTTGTGGTTTAAAAATGTCAAATTTCAGTTCTTGTATTTTGGGGTTTTGTCTCAAAGGGTTCTTTGACAACTTTTGCCACTTAATTATATACATAAGATATACATTCATGTACTTCACATGATATCTAATTGGAGTTTGAATTTATGTATAGGATGCATGGACGGAAGACTTATGTTATTGTCACACAGAAAAACATGAATATATAATCGGAAGCTTTGGTAAATAATTTTGTTGACTCCATTTCATGAGAGGGATCATATTAAATTGTGTTGCAAAGTGACTGTGTTAAATTGTAGATCGATTGGATTTATCGGTAACATTTAATGATATAATAATTTGTCTTCTCCGTAAAATGTCTTTCCTAAAAGGTGTACGATCTATGTGTCTTTCCTAAAAGGTGTACGATCTATCTTCACCCACACACATCTACCCCAAAAGATGTAGGAAAGCGTTATCAATTTCCATGACACGAGCATAACATCCTTATTTTTTAATATTTTGCAGTAGTATGGTTGAAATAAATTATCTATTCCTAAATTATATATAAAACTAGACCAATCCCTGAAGCAGCAATATTGAATGTTCAAATGTTGTATTTGTGAAGGATCATTATATAATAAATTATTATTGTTTTCTGCGAGTTGTGTTATAATATATCACTTGATGTGGTTTAGTGTCATTCGATTGATATATAACTAATTGTTCAATTACTATAATTTTCAATTTCAATTTCTATTGTTTTATTCAAATTTCAATATCGAACACTTATTGAATGCATAATTTAATTGAACACTTATGGAATGCATAATTTAATTCAATATTTATAGAGTACTCAAGTCACATATTTTCGATAGACCATGCTACACGGAAAATGAGAAATACATGAAAAGCATGATTACAATCACCTTTTTCATGTATTTCTCATTTTTCGTGTAGCATTGCCAATCAAAAGTATAAGACATGATTACTCATTTCATGAGGAATAAAATTCGACATCTAACAAACGGCCTAGCTCAAGAATTTTGAGTAAAACCAATGGGATATAAGTTGAGAATAAGAGGTGAAAAGGTATTTTTTATTTATTTTTTATTTTTTTTTAAAGTTTTTTACATTTTTTACTCCATAAGTATTGAATCATCCTCCATGGTGGACATCATCATTTTGAATCCTATTGATTCTTATAAAGTTGCTTTTGGTTATACATTTTTGCTTTGAGGTCCAATTTTAGACCTCAAAATTTGTCTAATTTTTTAGTAAAACCGTAGGGAGATAAGTTAAAAGTAAGAGTTGAAAAAATACTTTTTGTTTTTTTATTTTTTATTTTATTTGTTACTTTTTTACTTCAAAAATATTCAATCATCCTCAATGGTGGACATCATCATTTTGAATCCTATTGATTCTTATAAATTTGTTTTTGGTTGTACATTTTCGCTTTGAGGCCCATTTTAGACCTCAAAATTTCTCTAATGATTGTAGAGTTCATATTGAAAAAACAAGTTTGTTGACTTTGCACAGGAAGCAATTTCTAAGCCATCATGTAGTTTTTTTAACCATAGATATTAAATTCTATTTCAACAAAAAAAAACGAGGTGTTGTGGTAGATGATCAGTGGACGAATGGTTACACCATCTTGGTGTTTGTTGGGTGCAGGAATTACACATAAGTAAACTTCTCAACACTTCAATTGTCAACCCGGGGGATTCATAAACTTAGAGATGAAGTACAGGCTATGCCAGAGATGGTATGAATATTTCTAATATCGAATCCTGCTTTCTTTAAAGGGAAAATTGTAGAATCAAATTATAGAGGAAAAAAAGGCAACTCAAACCATCAAAATAATCCAAGGCTGGAACAAGAAGAAATGTACTTGCAAAAGAGATTCAGAAACAAAAGGAGGCAATCACTCTAGCTGACCATTGATTAACTACTGAGAATGTGTTTTCTTTAGAAAAGACACCTTGAAAGTCTTCAACAGATGGGCCCCTTCAAACCTGCTTATGTAAAAATGTCCTTCTCGCAGGAATCGATCTTGCACTAGTGCAGTCTGCTTGCACTAGTGCAGGAACAACAATTTATGCACAAGGTGTAAAGTAATGTCTGTACTAAAAGTTCTTTTCTTTGTGCAAGGGCTTGAAATTTCTCAAGTACAAAGCACTTAGATCTAGTACCAAGAAACTAGTTCTTGTATCCGATCAGAGCTTCTTACACTTTAACTTTTAATTCTTGAAATCAATGCTTAATTACTGCAAGTATTATGAAACCAGATTGCATATCAAAAAGATGAATGTCTACAAAAGTAAAGAAACAATCTTTTCAATTTATCCTATTGTGAAATGTTAATGAAAGCAAGAAAGATGTTAGAAGTAAACTAAAGAAGCTTACTATATCACACTATCTAGCACTGGTGCAGGAACAGTTCTCTTGCTCGGACCAGGGGGAAACCAAACGAAACATGCAGAAAGTGAATAGCACACCAATGTGCATTGGTGCAGGTAATTTCTCCTGCTCGAACCAGGTGGGGAAAACCAAACCAATCGTGTAGAAAGTGAATAACACACAAACGTGCACTAGTGCAGGTAATTTCTCTTGCTCGAACGAGGTGGAGAAAACCAATTCAAAATCGGATGCAGAAAAAGAAATTTAACTACTTCTTGCCGCAGATCTACTTTCACTCAGATAGAAATTCAAATGCTGGAAAGTAAATCACACTTAGCTGTTCAAAAACATAAATCACAAGATCAAAAAAGAGGGAGAACATGCTTGGTTGGTTGGGCCCTAGCCAACCAGTGTGTTTCCCTTTCAAATGGAAATTCTACTCAGTATTGAATCAATTCATCAACTGTTAAACATAAAAATAAAATTCATGAAGTGTAAGGGAGAGCTCTTCTTATTACATCATCAAAGAAAAAACATGCATGATTACATATCCAACCCAGATTTGGGCGATAAAAAAAGACAAGCCTGTTACTGCCTTCCTGGTTCTATTCTTGTTCTATACAATTCTATCAACCATTTAGCATTTTGTCCTAATTACATTTCTCCTTATATAGATCCTTGGCCGAAGGCCAAAAGGATCATTTAACTCATTACATAGCCATTTGTAGAATAAGTTTTCATTACACTAGATTACATAACCAATTGCAAAATAAGCTCTTAGCCTCCACAATTAGACATTTTAACAGAACAAGCCGTGGCTATCTCCAACTGTTCGTTCCTCCTATGTCCAATCTTAGCTACTCCACTGTGACTTGCTGTCATAATTGGGACTCGGTTGCCTTTAGATATGTTCTGTTGTTCGTGGCTAAGGCGGTGCAAAATAAGGCGACAATCTAAGAGATCTGGATTTGCTGCCAAGATTCGTGGCGCTGGTACTGGTGGGAGATCTGATCTGCACTAAAATTAGCGGTCAAGGTGAGAATTTAACTATTAAATAACATAGGAGGTAACGATAAGTTACAAAAGTAATTCTAAGCAGGAAATCATGTAATAAATAGATAATAAATGCTAAATTAAATTAAAAGTGTAAAATATGAAGTTAATGCAAAATGTGTCATTGTTCTTGCACTAGTGCAAGATGAAGGCGCATAAGATAAGTAAAATAGGGGTAAATGGTTATGATTTGGGAAGGGAAAAATGGTAAAAAAGGATGCAAATAAGGGGACTAACATCCTCCCATCCCTAAACTATTGTGTGTCCTCACACAACTCTTTATCTCTGCAAAAAACTTCAAAATTTTGAGCACTTCAACTCAATCCTGTTCTGGCACATTGTCGTGAGACTATACTATTTTGGCCTTCTTCCTCTTAATGTGCCTTAACTTCTTTGCTACCTTTTTCAATTGCCTGAAACAGCATCCAACTTGATATTTCCAAACTCTTACCTTGCTTTTCTTTTATTTGAGTTTTTCCATTAACTCTTCTCTGATTTGTTCTTTCTCCTCCTATGCTTTGGTCATAAGTTGCTCCAAGTTTTGCACTTGGAGCTCTAACTCAGCTATCCGAGCAGCGGGAATCACCAATTCTTTTCCTCCCTCTGTCTCAGCAGGGGATGTCACTTTGTCAGGGACTTCCATATCTGCCATGGTGTCTTCCTATCTCTTCTTCTCATGTGTCTTCTTTTTCTTCAACTCCTCCTTCTATCTCCTGTTCTTCCTCTCGGGTTGGTGCTTCCTCTTATACTGGTGTACGATGGGGTTCCATACCCTCTGGGGGTTGTGGTTCTTTACCTACACCAGAAATTTTACTCTTCTTATGGGGTGTTTTGATAAAATCTGCCAGCGGAGTATCATCCTCGACTTGTGCAATATTTGCCGTGTCTGTAAGGATCGACAGATTGTTGTGTTCAGAGGCCTGTGCCTGTGTAGAAGGGGTTTCTTCAGTGGGTGCACTAGCTGTTTCCTTAGTGGAAGACGTGGTCTTCTCTTCTGTTGATTTTTTTTACCACTT
>APFE030181384.1:0-10145 GCA_000404065.3 Pinus taeda | reverse complement strand
ATTCAGTATGCAGGCCCTCCTACATACATAGATAGTTCAGCTTCAGAGGAAGATCTGGCATGACTAGCACATCAAGGACAAGCAATTTCAAAAAGGAGACAAGGCATTGTTATATGATTCCAGCTTTAAAGACTTCAAGGGCAAGCTAAGGACAAGATGTCTTGGATCTTATGTGGGGGAAAGATGCCATGACAATGGTTCAGTGCAAATCAGAACTATTGATGAAGAAGCCATTCCATTGCTAGTTAATGGACATAGATTGAAAATCTACAAGAGGACTTTATCAAAACAAGAGTTCATTGACAGTATCAATTAGACAATGATGATGGTAGAGAAAGTTCCAGCTCCTCCCTCATCAGGCCACAGAAAATGGAAAAAAAAAGAATAAGGATTCAGGTGAAAACCTCCATGAGGCACCTGAGTCCCATATTTGGGTTGGAAACCTCATAAGGTGGCCCAAGGTAGATATCTAGGCTGAAAACCTCTCTGAGGCAGCCTAGGTGTTTCTTTAATATATATATACTAATATATATATATATTATATACTATTATATATATATATATATATATAACATAATTGTTATTTGTAGGTGGGTGAAGAAGACAAGCAAGGAGAAAAGAGGAGATCTAGAGGGAACCCTGCCTCAAATATATTCATCTCCTCCACTCCTTACCATGCATCCCTCCACCAATTTTATTGTTTTTCACTTAGTGAACTTGATATCATACAATAAGACCAAATCGCTTACCTTGAACTTGTGCAACTTGATTTGTCAATCATGCCATGATTTTTCATGCTCCTTTTGTACTTGTTAATGGAATCTAGCCAAGAATTTGTCTTCTTCAAGCTCCATCATCCCTGCGAGCCATTCTTCCCAGGATTCGCAATCTGCCATGTTGTGCAGGTAAATCTCCTCTGTGGATAGAGGCGATCGCACTAGCCTAAATGGGGTCTAGCAACAATTGAACAACGCTAACACGCAGGTTCCTAATTGCAAAGTAAAGGCCAATGATGAGAGCCTACCTCGAATCCAACGCTTATATTCGTAGAAGGGTCGTCGCTTCCGTTCTTTCGCTTCAGCTGCTCACAATCCTCACGATCTTCGCGAACGGACACCTGCACATGCAAAGAACAAGATAAATACAAGCATAAAATCCAAGAAATGCAACTATGTATCAATCAGAAAGGATACAACTCAAACATCATAGTAAAGACACATGAGTGGAACCATAATGATAGTCGTCTATTATTATTGATAAACAAAAGAGAATACAACCAAGTTCTGACGTCAAATCCTCCTTTGGCTGGGTGAATCAAGAACACATGCCTTGCAAAGCTTGTAGGGGATGGGAACAAGCCTCTTTCTCCTTGATCACTTGGACATGGATCTCCTCCTTAGAGATTTAGCCTCATAGGGATGAACAAGACCTCTTGCAAGATGAGCTTAGCAATTCTCAAACTTTGGGACTTAGATTTGGGAGCTTGAAAAGTAGAATTACTAACTAGCTTGTCAAAGGGGAAAGAAAAAGCTTATATAGAAGTAGGAGGAGTAGATAAGACCATCCACTTGATTCATGGGATTGTCCTTATCATTAGGAAGCTTCCATGAGAGGTGGAGAACTACTTCCCTCCTTGGGAAATACGAAGCCCAACTGAACCAACTCAAACTGGAATTAGTTCATGGATAAGGTGGAAGGAACCTTTGGAAGTTTGTTTGTTAAAAACTTTACCCAACTGGGTTGGCGCTAGTGCGACCCTGAGACAGAGCGCTAGCTGGCGCACCCTCTTTGGAGGATTTACCCCATTGGCGCGAGTAATACACTGTGGAACAGTGCCAATGGAGAGAGGGCTATATCTTTGGGTATTTTGCAGAAGGTGTCTTCAAGGCATATGAAGTACATACTTTAAGGGATACAATGCAGGTGTTTTCAAGTTATGTCACTTCTCACAGGTCCCGGAATAGGTCTTCCGATGTACGGGAGAAGGGGTAACAGGGACGGTGACAAAATACTATGTAACAGATGCCCCCTAAAGCATGAAGCCCGAGAGAGAGAGGGGTGAAGTGCTTTACAAGAACATGGTCGACAGAAAACACGGCCGCAGGAGAACCTGCACAAAGTACAACCGATATCTCAAATACATGATGTACATGGTATGGGCGCAACCATCCATAGCAGAGTACATAAAAATCTGGATCCCAGGTATGGATGCAACCATCTGATGAGGATCAATGAATAGATTCAGGCATGGTCGCAGCCATCTAGTGAATGAGTCATGTAGTGATTACAATAATCCACAAAATGCAGCATGGATCTCATCATAGAAAATCCACGGTCTTGCGCTCCAACTCGATCCGAACAAAGTACAAGTTCAAGCATGTGAATATGGGAGTCGAAGTCGAACATGCGAGAACATTGTCTAATTACCAGTGAATAATGAAAACTGTTAATAGACGCGAGAGGTACCACCAATAATGACAATGGTTCTCAAGGTACTATAGGTACAATCCACGGTGTGCGAATCAGTGAACCGGTGTTGAACACCCGTAGAATCATCTGATCGGAGGCCAATGATGAAAACCTCACGTCGAACACGAAGAACCTGCCATTGAGGCATGCAGGCTCCAAGGTACCTGAAGGAAGTCTCTAAGTCAACTTCCTGGATAATGAGCTGAAGTCGACAGGAAGTGACCTTGACCAAAGGTGGGCCATGATGTTTCGCACATCATCGACATGATACGGAGAAGGATAAAATGTTTTGTGTGAGGCATCAGAGGGAGGTTGAGTATTCTGCAGAGGTCAACTTCTCTTGAACATAACAGCGGCATGACAGTGGACTTGGTAGTATTTGGCATCAACTGATCAGGGGTCATGGTGACAAGGTGATGAGCAGATGAATGGTCAAACAGGATAACCCAAACCCACAGAGGCAAGTGCGAAACAAGATGAGATATCTCCACCCAGACACGAATGCAGACGAGTGCCATGTTCAAGAGCGACATACTGCCGACACGACGATGATTATGGTTCCTTTATTCCCCCACCATTTCTAGTGAGTACCCCGATTATTTTTGGGTGACAAGCTTGACGGGGATAGCATATGCTTAAGAGGCGTCATTTCGACGGAACCCGATGTCATTAGGTTTTAACGAGTCTGACAAAGGAAGAACTCGACGTCTTTTCATATTTAGAGAGTTTGAAAAGACAGTGAAAAGGAAACTCCAGGGGTGTCCTTTTTCATAAAGTTGTGTCTTTCGAGCCCGAAAAAGTATAAAACCATGCTCGAAAGAACCGCCCGATCATTACGATCGAGGAGTACTTTTCATAAGTAGTGACTCTAATCTGAAAAAGTAAAAAAGCGATCAAAACCACGTCGCTTCATGACCGTTAATGAACCGGAAACGACAAGGGTCCGACGATCTTTTCGTTTTTAAACGGTCGGAAAAGGGTTTAAAGATGACCGCATCTCATGTCCGTTTAACGAGTCGAGAGGACCAACTCGGCATTCTTTTCACGTTTAGAGAGTCAGAAAAGAGCAAAAGATGACTCCAAAGTGACTTTTCCGTGTATTTACCGAGTCCAAAAAAGTATAAAATACAACTCGTTTCGCCATGAAAGCTGCGTGAACACCTGTCGTTGCACAAAAATCGGCGTAAAACCTATTTTCGACGCAAATATTCATAAAAATATTCATAAAAATGACATTTTAAAGCCTAATTAGGGTCAAAAAGCTATAAAAAGGTGAAAATGGTAAAATAAAAATTACTTTTCACTTTTTACCTTTTGAGGGAGACGTTAGGGCTTTTTGGAGTGTGACCTTCAGTTGATGATCGCGACCAATCCAGTGGACCATTTCGAGCAACGTCAGTGCCTAGTAAGTGGTCTTGTCCTTAGCTTCATTTTCATCCGTTTGGATTGTGTTTTTAATTACATTTTCATTTCCTATGGGGGGAATTTTAATTTTAGGGGTTGCGCTCATTGACGCGGGTTTTGGGCATGGACCCGCGCCAATGGGGCAAGTTTCCCATAGGGCACGCGCCCATGGGCGCGACTGTTTTAGAAACAGGCACGCCAACGGCCGCACACATTTTTTGGTCAATTTTAACAAATCCAAACCCCATTTTTTTGCAATTTCAAGTACATGAGAATCTAATGCATCATTTTGACCTGTTTTTGCAGGGTAATCCACAAAAATGGTGATTGTATGGAAGGAATGGGAACATGACCAAGTGGACATATTGGACCTAGCTGAAGAAGATTGCATGGAAGCTCTCAGAGCATGTGGGCTCAAGAAATACTTCATGTTATCTTATTTACGAGCTCAGCAAGAGCTCCTGCAGTACTTGATTGACTTGTGGGACGTAGAGGAATAGGTGTTTCGGATACGAGATCAGGTACTGGAGTTGGACGTATCGGATGTCTACTTCTTGACAGGATTGTCACGACGCGGGCCGGTGCCTCGGTTGACTGGGAGAAGGCCATCTGGAGAAAAGATGGATGAGGTGAAGGCTCGGATTTGCCCAGAGGAAAAATATGGGCAGGGTAGTTCGAAGGTGGATATGCCCACCGTTCAGAACTTGACACTACGGGCATTGCTATTCACTTTTACATGAGCTGCAGGGGCACAAGCACCCCACGAAGCTATGAAGAACCACCTGCTATTAGCAATGGAGTGCCTTAGCCTGACAGTCTTCAATTGGGCGTCAGCTGTGACGACCAATATGAAGAGGCAACTGACAAAGGCCAAGCGGGGCAAGCTGCAACAGTTCGGGTACAGTTCCATCTTGGTGACGTTATTCTTAGAACGTGTGCCAAGCTTCCAGGGCCAAGGGGCCTTTGTGGCAGACCCAGCACCTCAAGAGCCGAGGATGGCTCGATGGGCGGCACTGATGCCGAGGGGTGGTGGCGGCCAGCAGATGTCCTTCAGACCAGAGTTCTTCAGGTGGCTTCGCCGCCAACTGATCATGGTGGAAGACTGGCTGTATGTGGGGACAGACTTCACTGGAGACCCTGACCTTCCCCTTCCAGATGGAGAGAATTGGGACGAGGAGATTGGTACGTCCTCATTTTTTTTTTTTTTTTGTATTTTTATAGTTTTTTTTGTTAGTACATGCTTGTCCTAATGACCTGTATATGTATATGCAGATGTTGGCCCAGAGCGTCCAGCTAGCCTGTCTCCCATTATGAGGAGACATCCAATAGCAGCAGCAACAGGAGCAGATCCTCAGGAGGAGGGTGGTGATAGAGGGGAGCTTATCCAGAACCTCGAGGCTATCACTCGAGGAATCCCAGATTATGCTCGGCTAGCGGATGTCCCGCTAGCATACCAGAGGCACATAGTAGGGGTGCCAATTCGCATCCACCGGCTCCTGAGGCGTATAGTGCGAGCGGTGACGTGCTACCATGAGCACCACCGAGACTAGATATCTAGGCTTTTCTTTTCATGCATATTTTTTGAGATACGTGTTGTCTCCGGATGTATTCAGACAAACATGTATTATTTTTTGATGATGCGCGGGGTGCAAACATTCTGGACACACACATATATATATATATATACATATGTTTTATGGTTTATTGTTCTTTATGCTTCTTGTGTTATGTGGATTCACATGTTATGCAAATGCCTGTCCAACACATAATTAGCTAATGCATTGGTTAACGTATTAAGTCGTCTTGGAATATGTTGATAAGTAATGAAATCAAAATCCCTTTCTAATAAATTAACACGTAAATACAACCTTAAAATCCGATGATCTTTGACGGAATAATGCCCGTTGAGTTGGTGGACTACAAGTTGAGAGTCCAAGTTCACAATCAATGTGCGAATGCCGAGGTTAATCGCCTCAACTAACAATTCAATCACAGCACTATATTCAGCAACATTGTTCGTTGTACAACCCAGAGAAACCCCTTGAATGTCTACTAACTCACCATGAGGATCGTAGATCACCCATGCCGTAGATGACAAGTTGCGTGTATTGCGGCAAGCACCATCAGCGAAACCAACGTAAGGCGATCTAGATACCTGTTCAAGAAGCAAAAGACACAATAAGCGGCAATCACACCGACATACCAAGATAAAAATATAAAAACATGCACACAAAACACACTTGCTGAAAGCACATGTGTATACAAAAAGTAAAGTGCACGCATGATACCTGGTTCAATTCAAGCCCATTTCGATACTTGCCTTATCGCACTGTTGCTTAATCGGCCTAGATAATGTAGGCATCGTCTCGGCCTATTTGATAAGATGATCAATGGCACCGCTAATCTGCCCATGCCCCTCGGTCGAGCGAGGGTTACAAGCTATAGGATCAATGCCCCCTTGTGCAGAGAGACCGAGGGGCGCAACAGTGTGCAATGAGGAATCAGAACGAGTAGAAACCAAACCGAGCGAAGTAAGGTTCGGAGGTGGGAGTGAAAAGACACCCATGAGGGTTGGGTCTTTGAAAATCCCAACTCCCACACTCTCGTAAGGGATGGAGGTATGTTCCACGAAAGGCGCATTGCCTTCAGAAGAAGAAGCGAAGAAGGAGAGCTAGTCTACCGTGACAATTTTCCCCTAGTGAGGGAAACGAATGACACGGAAGAGGGACGAAGCCATGGCATGCATGGCATACGTCCAACTCCGGCCCAGAAGGAGGTTGCAAGTAAGATTTGTGTAAATGACCTCAACTTCTATTTCAACGGTTTTCCCTTCTAAAGTGATCGGAAATCGTTGAAGAATACCATAGGGACGAGATTCTCTCCCATTGAAGGCTTCCAGTGTCGTAGGAGACTGGCTCAAAGTCGGAGACCCGATCGCTTTCCAACAAGCAATAGACATGATGCAAGTTGACGCGCCCTCATCAATAACCGTAAGGTGGATCGTTTTCGAATTGATGGTGACTTGTATGAGAAAGGCGATCTGATGAGGCAGCCTTGGGACGTGCCTCTCGAGATCAAAGGTAATCAAATCCAAATCTTCCGGGTCGATGCCACCGATGGCTGATAGTAGGGACTTCCTCTAAGGGGGGCAACTCTAGAGAACCTCTAAGGCGGACATAGCCGACGAAGCCTGCACTAAGTCCTCAACTATGCTATAGTGCTGGGCAACACGAGCATTTGGGTTGTAAGATGATCTCCTGAGTACTCCTTTGGGAGGGGGTCGGATGGTCGTCTCAGTACTTGGTCTCTCGATATGGAGTGGACCAAAGATGGATGAAGGAGCGCTTGAGGGGACCTCAGGCTCCTTCCCAGTGGATGACGGATACTCCTTTGTTCAAGTCATTACATGAACGGGAATGGTTCCAGCCATGAACACTTGGGAACCAAAGGGAGATGAAGACGAAGATGGATCAACCACCATTTGAGTCTGTTGAGAGGGGAAAGGTTCTTTCAGAACTGCAGGAATCCCAGGGGCACCTTTCAACAAACGACTAACCTCGGACCGCCTTGGGCAGTCTTTGGTATAGTGATCCTCATCACAGATGAGACAAGGATACTTGGGTTTGCGCTTAGCTCCTTCCTCGAATGGAGGTTTGGAGGAATCATGTTTAGGTTGCTCAGACTTATTCTTTGCTTTCCCCTTTTTCTTTCCTTTCGAGGCCTTGTTTGCTGTGGTGGACTAGACGACATTAACCTCGGAAGTACTTCCAGGATTAGAACCACCCTGAGAAGTGTTTTCGCTAGAAGCATTTGGTTTTGGCTTCCCAGGGTTCGAGGATGATTTTTTCGACGACGGATTCACAGAGCCAATAAATACATCAACAAATGGCTTTGGTGGAGCCTTGGATGTACCGTGTCTCGAGGCATCAGGCAAATACTCATACAAAGTACTTGACTGAGAGTAAACTAAGTCAAGGTACTGAGCACGTGCGATAGCTTGCTCTTCAGTTACGCAAACTCCCATGGCAATGTCTCGTGCAATCTTAGGGACAAAGGAAGTTGTGAACCAATCGGTGAGGAGTTGATCAGGAATCCAAAACTTGATCAACCGACGACACCTTCTCCATTCATGTATATGATCAGAGATTTGCGTAGCCGTGTCCTACTTGAGAGACATAAGGAGATGGGTCCTCGTCTCGTACCGAATGGGTAACTGAAAATGAGTGACGAATGCCATTGCCAATGAATTGAAATCTTGAAAAGACGCATGGGTCAATTCAATGTACCATTTAACAGCAGAGCCGGTGAGAGTCCTTTGGAACAGGCGGAGCCGAACTGAATCGTCAATCCATGAATTGGACGAACACCAGAGGTGATAAGTCATTACATGGGCTTGAGGATCCTCTCCAGCTTTGCCATCGAATTTGGGACAATCGTCGGGTATCTTAGCTGGAACTGGTGGCCATTGTGGATTATGCAAAATAGGATCATTCGTTAACTTCGACACATCGAGCAGTTCCAACGTTGCTAGAAATGGTAGCTGCGGGTTGGAGGACATTTGCGGATATGAGGTCGGGCCAGAGTTCCATCTAGTTTCCGATTGACCCCATTGACTTTGTCCAGATGGACCAGGTCCAAAAGCACCTTGTCCATAGGAACTCTGTCCATAAGGGTTATATCCATAACTGGATGGTTGATTCTGGTTCTGCCCCCGAGCACCCCATTGGTTACCATACTAGCCGGCAGGAGCAACGTTGGGTTGCTGATAATTTTGATAAGGGGTGGCCTGCGGCTGTTGATAATTTTGATATGGGGAAAATTGATTTTGCCCCTGGGGTTGCTGGTATCCGTATGGTTGCTGGGCTCCATATTGAGCCTGGGAACCAGGCTGCGTTTGATAAGAAGGTTGGGATTGATACCCACCTTGCGGCTGGAGGCCAGTTTGATTCTGGGCTGATAACCAGGTTGAGCTTGAGAAGCAGGAACCATTTGCATGCCCAGTTGAGTAGGTCAGAAAGATATCCTTGCGAAGACTGAGGTTGGGCCATCTAGCCGAAAGGTTGTCCTGGTTGGATCTGAGACGGACCTACTTTCCCAGAAGGTTGAACTTGTTGGGTGTTCGGTTGTCCTTGCAGAACCGAAGGTTGTCCTGGCAGACTAGATGGCTGACTAGGCTGAGCATTGGGCTGGCCTTACTGCATGTAAGGCTGGCCACCTTGCCCAGAAGGGTAGCCTTGCTGGTTTCCGGGTTGTCCTTGTTGCGCGTAAGGTTGTCCTAGATTCCCGTAGGGTTGACCTGAAGGGTATCCCTGCTAGACTCTAGGTTGTCCTTGTTGAGCATAAGGTTGTCCCAGGTTTCCAGAAGGTTGCCCAAGATATGTAAAAGACGGACCACCAGAGGCCGAAGGTTGTCCCTGGGAGGGTTGTCCTTGTGAGCCTCCAGGTTGCCCTGGATAGGTTTGGCCATAACACTGCTGCCCATAATTAGGCTGCGTGTAGGATGGCTGAACCTGGTATGATGGTCCTTGGAACAGCTGCCCTTGACCCGGACGGAACTGGCCACCACCATAACCGGTGATACCCCAAGCGACATTCAAAGAAATTGAAGACTCAACCGCGGGTTGAGCTGGAAAGGAGGTATACAAATGATGACCTATAGGGTCATAATAGGGGCCTTGTGCGCCTGGATTTTGGAAAACATGCAAGTACTGAGAGTATTCCCCCTGCTGAAATGGCATCAGAAGAAGGCGAGGCACTGCTTTCAGGGTGAACAACTCGGGCAGCATGTGACGATTGACCACTACGTACCGGACCACGAGATGGGCCGACAACAATAGTTACGACAGAGGATGTCGTAACGACACTAGCAACCAGAATTGACGATGCGACACAAACGGTTGGATTGGTCGGAACTAACGTGACAGCGGTATGGTGAACTTGGGAAACAAAGGGTCCCGTAGTGGGAACAATGTCATTATCCCACATAGAAGAGGAACTCCCAGAGCCCATTGCATCCCTCAGAGATCTATAGCGCGCCAGCACTGTAATACCGAGAGGTGTAACAGGGTAGGGCGTAGATATGGCCAGGGACGTGTCCGGGATAGGAGTCTCAATACTTGACATAACAGGTGTTCCACTCGATACAGGAGATGTGTCTTCCATATCAGAAGAAGCCATCGGGGTCGAAACACCAGTAGGAGTAGAGGGAAAATCCTCTTCGGAGGGGTCCCAAACAGGGTTCCAAAACAAATCGTAAAGCTCGTCCTCTGGAG
>APFE030181378.1:54978-112533 GCA_000404065.3 Pinus taeda | reverse complement strand
CAAAACTCTGACCATTGAACTTCTCAATCTCTATCTTTCCGTTGCTCACCATCTTCTTTCACCACCAGAATCAATCTCGCAGATCTCCCACTGAACAGGGTCTACCACAGGCCCGAGCGAGAGCCCTCAGCAACGAAGGCGTCCCCTTGAAGTCAAAACAGCTATGATACCAAATGTAGGTTTTAACCCCGTACAGAAATTACCTGCATACGAATTCTAAATCACAGGAAAAATAAAAATGTGAGAGCATAACACATAAAACACATATACACAGAGATTTCGCACTGGATCTCAAAACCGAGACTACCAGCTTGATTTTTCATTATGTTCCTTTCAATGTTACAATACATAATTATACATGCCGAAGCATCCAATACCATGGACCGAAAAACCATCGCGTCCAAAACCATGGACTGAAAACGATACGTAGGTTCGCCCAACCTAATATGGGGTCCAAAAAAAAATTTCTCGGGGCGCTGCGCAATCGGCGCAACAAACCCCCCCTGTGACCCCCCCGCTGCGCAATCGGCACAACGAACGGGGGGCTCTGCCCCCCCTCTAACCCCCCGGTTCACTACGAAGGTTAGTCGTGGAAAGAATATAACACAACCCAACAATGAAAAGGGCAAGAAGCATGCCCAATGGTGCCGGATTAGGACAGGATTTATGGGCAGAAGTGGTGGATACTGCATGTTACTTGGTCAACAGGTCACCTTCATCAGCGTTGGAGGATAAGACTCCACAAGAAGTATGGACTAGTAAGAAACCCTCTCTTTCACATCTAAGGGTATTTGGATGTGATGCATATGTACATGTTCCAAAGGGGAAACGAACCAAGTTGGATAGTAAATCTAAAAAGTGCATCTTTATTGGGTATAAGGATGGTTTAAAGGTTATAAGCTTTGGAACTCAGTAACAAGGAAGGTTGTGTACAGTCGAGATGTGGTGTTCAAAGAGGTGAAAGATGTTATTAAACATGAATTCCAACCAAAGGAACCTGTGAAGATAGAATTTGAACTAAAGGAGGAAGAATTAGACTCTGTAGCAGAGGAGGAATCAGAAGATGAAGAGCCACAAACTCCAACTATGAGAAGATCAGCTCGAGAAAGAAGGCAGCCAGAAAGGTATAGTCCATCTGCTTTCTGTTCAAACTTTGCTTTGTCTGTTATTGATGATGATCCCAGAACTGTGAAGGAAGTAGTGGATTAAAAGGATGGGAAAAACTATTGGAAAGCAGGGCCATGGTTGAATGAAATGGCATCTTTGCACAAAAATGAGGCTTGGGATCTGGTGGAGTTGCCAGCTGGAAGGAAACCCATTGGCAGCAAATGGGTGTTCAAGGAGAAGACAAATGTAGAAGGGAAGGTGGAGAAATAGAAAGCTCGGTTGGTAGCAAAAGGTTATTCCTAGGTGCCAGGAATTGATTTTGGTGATATTTTATCTCCTGTTGCCAAGGTAAATTCTATTAGATTACTTTTATCTGTTGCTGCTGCTTTTGATTTTGAGGTAGAACAAATGGATTTGAAGAAAACATTTCTTCATGGGGATTTGGAAGAGGAAATCTACATGAAGCAACCTGATGGCTTTGCGATGAAGGGTAAGAAAGAACTGGTATGCAAGTTAAATAAGTCTATGTATGGCTTAAAACAGTCACCAAGGATGTGGTATCAAAAATTTGATACATTTATACGGGGACTTGGCTTCACCAGAAGAAAAGCAGATCAGTGTGTGTATTTTAAATTAATTGGTGACCGTGTTATTTATCTGGTCTTGTATGTGGATGATATGTTTCTTGTTGGAAATGACAAAGAAATTATCGAGGATTTGAAGACCCAATTGTCCTCCAAATACGACATGAAAGATCTCGGTGCTGCAAACTATATTTTCGGCATGGAAATTAAAAGAGATCGGGCAAAGAGGAAGCTCTGGTTAAACCAGAGGAAGTATGTCGAGACAATACTGCAGAGGTTTAATATGTAGGATAGTAAACCAGTGAAGGTTCCTATTCCTGTAGGCGTGAGGTTATCTGTTGAACAATGTCCTAAGACATAAGAAGAGGAAGAGGACATGTCCCGTGTTCCATATGCAAGTGGAGTCGGTAGCTTGATGTATGCAATGGTCTGTACTAGACTAGAAATTGCACATGCAGTGGGAGTATTGAGCAGGTTTTTGTCAAAACCAGGGAAGGAGCACTGGATAGCAGTGAAGAGGGTTTTTAGGTATTTGCGTGGCACTAGTGATTATGGTTTGTGCTACCAAGGAAGACAAGGATTGGACAGAGTGTTGGATATTCATGGCTTTGTTGATGCAGACTGGGCTAGAGATCTGGATCAGAGAAGATCTACAAGTGGGTATGTGTTTAACCTATTTGGAGGTGCAGTTAGCTGGATGAGTAAGAAAAAATCTGTAGTGGCACTATCAACTACAGAGGCAGAATACATGGCAGCCACTCATGTGCCAATATTACATCAAGTATGGGGTTAGTACAGGGAGCTATAAGGATAGACTATGACAGCCAAAGCGCAATTTTCTTGGAAAAGAACCATGCTTATCATTCAAAGACAAAGCACATTGATGTTCAGTATCACTTTGTTAGGGATATGATAGAAGATAAAAAGGTGTTGCTAGTAAAGGTGGACACTTTGAAGAATACTGCAGATGCATTGACAATAATATTGGCACATTTTTACTTTTTCTAGAGGATTAATTCACTAAAAAGTGAAAATTAAATGAATGAATCAGTTTCCTAGCATATAGAGGCAAGTTGTTTGATTGCCTAGATTTTAGTTCCTTGCTTAGAATTGGTTCAAACAGCTCATAGAATGATGAGCTCGACCCATAGAGGCAAGGGAATGGGTTTGGCTTGTCTATATCATGTATTTTCTGAGTCCTTTTCAGGGTTGGACACTTGGGATTGCTTGGCACTTCATTGTACATTTGATTTCTGCATTTTTGGCAAATGAAAGACCAAGGTTTTGCAGCACTTGTTGGGATCCTTATGGCTCTATGTTTTGATGGTGTTTTTCTTCATGTAATTATAAGTTCATTGATGTTTTATGTATTCCATTTCCCTTCTCTTTGCTTCTTAAATTAAACAAATTGAGTGACAAAGGTAGAATTCATGAGTTTGTTGTGCTCTACCTTTTAGTTTTGTTTACTTCTCAATGTTTTCTTCAGTTTGAAGAGGATTCTTGATAGCCTCTTGCCCTCTTCATCTCCTCAGTGATCTTTTCTATCCATTCATTTAATCTAAAGCATCAAAACTACTACCTACCTTGCCCCAACTTGAACTCTGCAAAAATTTGGCCTCATCCCCGGACCCAAATTTGCCTTTCCCATTTTCCAACTCAAAACCCCCAAAAAATCAAATCAAATCCTTGCACTTCATACCTAGCCTAAGATTAGTTGTAAAATCAGTCACCTCAAGCCCCATCCAGTTATTGTTTTCTGAGATTGACCCGGAGAGAGCCCTCTCCTGTCCTTGTCGGGCTAGCTACGAGACTAAGCGTGGTTTGATGTGGACCTAGAAGCTTACCTTTTGAGCCTGAGGTAAATCTAGGCTGTAATAGCATGTACATTCTACAGACGAAGGAATCATTTAGTAAATGATGATAGGAGAGGCACCATGGGAGGATTACCACGAATATTATTCCAGTGACCTTGATCATCCTTTAGTTTTTTATTTTCTATCAAATACTGTAAATACAGCAGATTCCGAATGAAATCGGTATCACTGAACCTTCATTCCATCCATCTAATTTCCATGAGTAGTCTAGTGAATGAAATTAAGCTTGGGGGGCATGCACCCAATTGTAAAGATAAGTTTCTTTGTAAGTTATGTGATTGGTCTGTCACACCATTCACCTTTGTCTATTCTAGATGAAGTCATCCTGCTTCACCGCAGTGATTTCCATCTGGTTACAAGAGACTCTCCTTTTCATAATGCTGGGGGCATGCAAACCTAGCAACGAGCATATGTTTCCCCTAGAGTTCAAGCTCATTAAAAAATGAACCCACCTCACAAGCAGGTTTACGCAAAGTTCAAGCTCGTTAAAAAATATACCTAGCGATGAGCATATGTTCCCCCAGAGTTCAAGCTCATTAAAAAATGAACCCAGCCATGAGCAAGTTTACGCGAAGTTCAAGCTCGTTGAAAAATAAACCTAGCAATGAGCATATGTTCCCCCATAGTTCAAGCTCATTAAAAAATGAACCCACCTTTCAGTAAATAACCTTTGTGATTGCATTACTATCAGCTTTTGAGCCTTGGTCGTGTTCTTACCATCACCTCCACTTTTTAGCCAATCATACGCCTCCACTTGATTGTTTACCCATTTGAGGAATAGCTACAAAAAGTGATTCTATTAGCCACCTTATTTACACTGCCATGATTGAAAAGTTCCAAACCTCACCTAGGACCAGCTGCTGTCTGAAAATATCACTCGTTCCTCAAAGACAAGTCTCTTTTAAGCTCTTTTTAGACTTGTAAAATATAAAAATATTGCTGAGCAATTGGCCTCTCTATCTCGTTAAAGTGATTGGAAGTTCCATCCCTCTTGTATTTTGATCTTTTTGGACCTGAGGGATCATTACACGAAAATATTGAGCGCTTGTCTTTTTCAGCTCATTAAAGTGATCGGAAAGTCATCCCTTTCATATTATTTTATACTTTTTCGGACTTGACGGATTATACTACGAAAAAGGATTACTGGAGTTTCCTTTCTATCTCTTTTTAGGCTCTCTAAAACTGAAAAGGACCGATTTATCTTTGTCGTTAAACTCGTTAAAACAATAGAGACAAACTTGTCCATTACAGACAAGAGCAAGTTTCACTGTCGCTAGGCTCGCTAAAACATAGCGACAAGTTTGCCCGAAGGGAAAATTATAGAACAAGCATATGTTATCCTCCTCAATATTGACAAAAATAAAGAGGTACTGGTCAGCAATGACTGGGGAAAAATTGGGAAGAAAACTTGAAGAACTTCATTGGTAGTAGATCGCTCTTGAACATGACACTTTCACTCCATCACCATGATTGAGTCGGGTTGGGTTATTCTATTCACTGGTCATACCACCATCAATCCTTCGTACCATCAATTTTTGGGGTTAACGCTACCAATCCATTCAGTGTCACCGATATGTTCAAGAGAATTCACTCAGAGAATTCACCAACCCAGCTAACATCTCATCCGCTGCAATACCTTCACGCTTCATTCTTTGATGACCACCACCCTCAACCTTGTATCGTTAGATCATTTTCACCTCCACAAAATCATTTTCTCCGTTCTGTGTCATAGATGTGGGATTCATTAAGGCCCTCCTGCGACGGGTCACTTCTTGTTGAGATCAGCTCATTATCCAAGAAGTTGACTTAGGAACAACCCTTTCAGTACTTTGAAGCTTGCATGCCTCAATGGCAAGTTTCTCACTTCCGGCGACAGGTTTACAGCAATGGCCTTCGACCAAAAGATTTTGCATGGTGTTTGACATTGACTCATGTATTAACACCACATGAATTGTACTACAATACCTTGAGGGTCATTATCATTATCAGTGATTCCTCTCGTGCCTGTTAACAGCTTACATCATTAGCTGGTAATTAGGCGATGTTCTTCCATGTTCGACACCAGAAAATCTTTTCACATGGATCGACTTGTACTTCGAGTGAAGATGGAATGAGTTTGAAGACCCCAAATCTAGTTTCATCAATCCGGGCTGCGATATATTTAAGAAAATAAAGACATAAAATGTACATCACAGTTGCACAGATAATCATCCAAGCTAAGCGATGATGGATCTACCAGAATCATCAGTCTGCCACACAGACAGTTGTCTGTCCTATGTACATGAAAATGAATTTATAAAAACTAAGCATGGAAATGCCCGCCTCAACTAGATCATGAAAATATTATGTATTGTATTGTATCTTATTACAGGTCGCCTTCCAATTCGAAAAACCTCAAATCCTCATGATAAAGCATTTACCCAACATCAGAAGATTTACAACCTCACGCTTTAGGGGGCAAATGTTATAGACATATTTGGGCACTGCAACCCCAATCACATATGTCTAGAAACCAAGGGCTTCTAAACCCCTAAAAGTGTTGTTTCATACCCTAAAGGAACAAGGTCAGCTGATAACATCATTTTCCAGAAGTTCTCCCTGAAAAACTATGCAGAGCTGGTCAAAACTGGACCATACAAACTTCTCCATGTTGAGGGTACGATGCATATCACCTGTCACATGGAAAAAGTGTGATGCATACTGAAAAGCCCTTCTGTAGGATGCGATGAACGAGAGTAGACAAATGGCAGAGGCAGTTTGCTAGGTGGAAACCCAGAGAATCTTCTAGAAACTGCTCATTTGACACTTACCTCTCTGAATTCACCCAGGGATGAGTAAGAGATCATAAAATCTCAAAGTGGAACCAATAACTCTCAGTGAAATGACACTAATCAAAATCCCAGAAGCTGACTCACCCACCTGCAAATATCTATATATGGATCCCTCATCCTAGAGATCCAGAGGCTGGAATTTGTATTTTGTAAGGAAGTTTTGTTGGTTTCTCTGTGAAACATTGTACTGTTGGGTGATCTAAGCTTTTCATGAGGTGAAGAGGGATTTCATGCTGGGAGGATGGCACTGGATCAGACAGCTTGGTTGTAATCCTCTCTTCTACTACTTCTATCAATAAAGCTATTTTATTTTTCCTCCATATACTTGTATATCTCTGAATCTTGTATTTGTGTATGTATTTGTATGGTTAATATACATCTGATCCTATATTGTTTATGGTTATATATCTCTATTCTTTGATGGTATTTTGCTGCTTTGACTCTATAGGTGTTCTTACAAGTGGGACAAGTGAGTAAGGAGTGGCGAAAGCTCTATCAAGGGAGAGAGGAAACAAGCAAGGAGACTATCGAAAGACAGAGGTTGGTACTCTCTGCTTCTCTCTCATCTATCTCTCATAAAGGAAAACGAAAGTGACTTTAAATTGTTTGTTTCTAAGATAGCTACCCCTCTTAGTGGGACTAGCAGCTCTTAATGGACACTAGTTTTCCTAATAACACCTACGAAAAGCAGTGTATGACTTCTCTAGGGTATTACTCCTAAAATAACACCCTTACATAAGAAAAACATCCACTTTAAATGGTAAACTAGAAAGAAACTAAAGGCTTGCAATAATCACACCAGCTAAATGGCTTAGAGCATATGATAGAGAGAAGGAGAAGGAGTTTGCAAAATGATTGATTCAAATGGGGAGCCTATGTTCGATGATCCAAAATTCTTTGACATCAACATTGAGAGGTTTCCTATTGGGATGAAAAGTAAATCTATATTTTATGAGCTCCCATACTAGAACCATATTAAGATATCCCACTTACTATATCCCATACATATATTAAAAAAAAAAAGTCATCTTCTTTAAGGAGGGACATATCATCGGAAAGAAAAAATGACACATTGGTTGTTAGGAGAGATCTTATTTCTTCAAAAATTAAAAATAAACATTGGCCAAGATAAGAAACTAGAGGATAGGTTGGTCCCTCTTGGTCTTTCAATGAATGTGATGTCCCATGGATTTTAAAGAAATATGATCTCTCTTTGGAAAAGGAAGCTATAATGGGTGTGAGGATTCCTTCTTTATATGGGTCTTCACTACAACATTGCTTCATTATGGAAGACCATTTTTCAAGGTTAAGATCACATGACCATTTGATCCTTCTAAGAGCACATATGTCAAAAACATGATTTCACTATTTATTTCTATTTTTATGTCGTGGGATAAAATATAATTAAATTTTTTCTGTGTTTACTTGGCAATGTCATTATCCTTTGCTCATGCATAGGTATGTGAATCATGACTTCCCCCAAGACCTACGATGTGTCATATTTAAATTATCTACATTTGCATGTTGGATCACATCAAAGGATATTCATATGGATAGTATTCCATGATGGTGTCAAGAGATAGTTGAGATTGTTTGTATTTTTGAGAAGGAACTGCTAACGAGTTTCATGGACCTGCAGGTTCATCTTCTAGTTCACCTAGTAGATAAGGTCAAATTAGGTGGGGTGGTTTCTTGTCATTAGATGTTCTTCTAATAGAGGTACATGAATAAATTGGAAGGTTTTGTTCAAAAAAGATCAAAAATTGAAGGCTCTATAGCAGAGGGGTGTATATCATATGAGTCTTTCTATTAATACTCCCTGATGCACCTTATGTATAGTTCATTATTGCCTTCTAAAATACTCTTCTTTGAATGAAGATGGATAATGAATTTAAAAAACCTATTGTCGCTCTATTATGCAAACAATAACCAGGCTACCTACTTATACATGATAATGGGGAGACATAAATAATATTTAAATTCATCCCCTACAAAAATTGGCAAGAACATAGGTCTCATTAATATACAACTAATTTTTATAGTAATTGAGGCAATGCACAACCTACTAGCCATCCTATACTTGATATAATTTAAAATAGTGTGTCAAAATGAAATTAATGATCATAAAATTATTTAAGGCATTGCATAACCTACCAACCAGCTTGCAATTAATATGATTGGATACATTATGTGTTGGGAAAAACTTGAGAAATAGTATTAAACCCTGTGACCCATTTACATATCCTAGTTTTTCTTGTGGATGACAATCATATTGAAGAAACCCAGTGCTCCAGTGGAAGGAGTTCTTTAAACAAATTGTTTCAGTACAAATCTTAAATGTGTTTGGCATGAACCATGTTTTTAGAAGTGAGTTTATTGATTTTTTAAATCTTGTGATTAAAAGCATTGGTCTTATGATTATTTGCATATGCTTTATGATGATTTGTCAAAATAAACCATAAAGTAGAGTAGGAATTTTAGTACGTATATGCTTGCTCAATATACTAGATAGGACCATGTGAAATCCAAGAGGCCTTAATTGATAAAGAATAATAAAAGCACCACAAATCTAGAAATCAATTTAAGACTGATTAGGTTTTATAGTTTACCTTGCAGTGCTATGTCATTAGAATAGTATTGGAGTAAATTCAAAAACCTTGAATAGATATCACATGGAATAGGTACGTATCAAAGAAACTTCAAAACAAGAATAGATCAAACACCAAGGCATGAAATAATGTACATCTATATATTCTACCCTCTATAACAAGTTAGTGAACCTAAAAGATGTCAAAAGTGCAAAGAAATTATCACCCTCATGCACCATCATTCAACTCCTTTTTGTTCCTGAATAACTACTTGATTGCATGATGCGGGTGGATATTGGTGGCCACCCTCTTATTCCACTTGGAGCCCCATCACTATTTTCTATCAGTTTCCTATTTTTTAACACAGTTTCCTATTTCAACAGTTTTCTATTTTTGGTAGTTTTCGAGTCTTGAACTTCTGGAGTTGTTTTGAGGCCCTAAATGGTGTTTTTTTGGAGAAATGGGGAAAACATGAATCAAAGATTCATTTCATGGTCGAAATTTGTTTTCCTTGGATAGGCTTTTCTAATGGGCTATCGTACGTGCCAAACGGAGATCTTATGCCAAAGTTATGACCCTAAGAATTTGACATTCTAGCTAACCCCATCAGGGCCCATAGCTTTTGGTGCTTCATCACCTAGGGTTAGTTTTTTTGGATTTTTATGGTTTTTCATTATTTCTTCATGATAAAAAAGCCTTCAAGCCTCATTCTAACACAGTTCAAAGGGCATGTATTTGTCACATCTCTTCTCAGAGATAAGCTACCATTGCTTGAGCTAATTTTCTTTCATTACGCATGTAAACAGATTTTAATATTTTTTATTTATTAATTGAATTTTTGTTTCATTTTGTCTCTATGTTTTTTTTTTTAAATCTATGTTTCATTATGTTCCTACATAAATTTTAATCAATGGTATCAGAGAAGTCTTCTCTTTCTCAGTTGTTTGTGCATGTCCCCAACAAGCTCAGGGTATAAGGAGTTGGGACTTGAACTGCTTGAGCCCTTACAAGAATAACCTCTCTGACCCCTATGGCCTCCCATGGAAAAATAAAATAAAGGTGAGGGAGCAGGAGATCCTATCAAGTTGTTGCTCGAAGAAGCCCTCTAGCAACAAAGGAACAAGATGATGGATAATTTTTCCCAGATGCTTTGGTGGATACCAATGGGTGACACATCTTCATCCAGCAGTCACTTTGTAGGTGCCACACCCTTTAAGGTAAACTTTAATTTTTACATTCCTATATTTGAAGGCCATGTTAGCAAAAAATATAACAGGCCTTGAAGAGGGAAACCCTATGATATTAAGAGCTAGACTAAGTGACAACAATGGGACAATGGTTGGTTGTCACCACAACTAATGTCCCCTACTCTTTACATAATTTCACCAATGGGAGGAGTCCCAGTAGGAAGGATAATCACTTTTTATAGATGTTCTAGGGTTTATGGTGCTATGTGATATGGTAATACCTCTCAAAGGAAGCTTTATGTAATAATATGACACTTATAAAGGTTCCTCGCTCCCTTTAAGAGACCTAGAAAATAATTACGCAATACCTAGGGTTTCATGAATTATCGTCAACAAAGGAACTCTGAAGATTAAGGAAAGGAAAATAAATGGATGCTTATGATTTACTTCACCAAGTACTAAGCTCATACAACCCTCAAATAAGTTCCCAAGTTGATGCAATAACCTACTAAGACTTCCCTATTAGGGCACACCTAGGGCAAGAGATTTTATGGATGAAAACCAATTAGATTCCCACAAAAATTTGAGGTCAAGAAGATAAGACCTTAGACTTGGTGTCTAGGCTCATGGAATCCACCAAATCACTCTCTAATGCAATTCGTTGTATGCCCTAGCCTAGCCATCCTACTTTAGGGGACAAAATTTTAGGAGAGGAAAATTATGTAGAGAAATTGAGTTTAATCACCAAAGGCTTGGACTAGTGCCTTGTCCTTTGGGAATATGGAGTCCTAGATGCTTTATATTAGCCAAAATTTTCTTTAAGGAGGTCAATAATTGATGCCCTAGGTACCAACCCTCAACAATTACCCACTCAAAAATTATAGAGTTTTATGGAGAAATATATATATTTCACCACTAGGAACATTCATTATGTTTTGTGACATGAATAACATATGAAATTTCCAACCAACTAGCTTTGAAAATCTATCTTCACAAAATTAGGGCACAATATAGCATTAAAGTTGCAACAATTCCATACATTATACGTTATTTCAAAAGAAAAACTTCAACAAAGGCACTTACAATATGACATCCAATATATCAATCCATAATCTGAGAGATAGCTCCAAAAGAAGATCAAAAATCGACTCCAAATGTTAAAATTCATCCAAGAACTCCAATAGTGAATCCAAGAACAAGTGTGAATTATCCTGACAGGCCACAATTCCCAAGTGATGATGATGAGTAGATCAAATGAGCCGTCATGTATGTATACATGATTCATCAATTCAAATTTTAGACTAGAATCCCCACACATTATGAAAATGGGTAATATACATCCCTTGGTATCAAGCCAACCAAGTATGTTTTACAAAATATGAATTAGCCATCCAAATGCATGTTGAAATGATGATTCCATGTATATGTAGGGTTGTTGGAAGGCAAACTTTAGTCCTTTTTGTGTAAAAATGTGTGAGATGACTCCATAAATCTCGAGCTAGGGGGTGGCCACTAACTCTCCAAGTAAATCATCATGTGGGGCCCCAATTCATATTTGAGGCGCGAAAATGGGTCTCATGGGTCTCCATATGGCAGAATAGCCTGTAATAGCTCCAATATTGAGGGCTTTCATGATGGTTCTTTCCCTCCCATATGTCAGGGGGTGAGCCAAACCTCCTTTGGGCATTGGATCAACAACCACACCACATGGTAAATGTTAAGTTGGTTGCAGCACATTGGTCCAAGTGCTTCATATCGTGAATAATGTGGGGCAATGAGCATACTATGAGAGTGTTGAGGGTGCCCATGGTGTGAAATGATGTTATGCACATGATGGGAGTCCCATGGCTCTCAACACTTCACATGAGGGTGTCAATATGATCCTATGGTTGAATTGGGCCCCAATTAAGTTTCCCAACCCATGATGAAACCACCTACCAATTACATATAATGTCCAGTGTTTCATCCTCACAATCAAGTATAATAATTCATTATTGCATCTAAGTGAACCAAGCTTGTTAATCAAGGGAAAATTGAGACTTCATATTGGGCTTCCCTTATAAGTTTGGAGCTTTGAGCTCACAATAATGTTACCTCCTTAGGTAGGAATGATTAATAAATAACCTTACTAAGCATTCCCAACCCCTAAGGGGAAAGACAGGTCCTTGGTACATCCCTCAATTGATATGTCGCATATTGAATGATGATGAAATGTATGGGTTTCAGGGTTCTCAAGTCCCAATTTCATGGGTTCAAGGGTGGAAATGATGAGAGGTGTCCACATATTGGGTATATTGATGTAGGAGGGAGAAATCGTGGATGCATGACTTACCCCAACCTTTTTTTTCCATCCTTCTTTATTTTACTTTTTCCTTTTCTTGATTTTTCTTTATATTACTTCTCAAGGCTCAGGGAAATTAGAGCATGTTGTGAATGATATAAATTAATCATTAGCCCCTTAAGGTGGGGCAGTTCATCACCCACCAGGATTGGGGCAGAGCTCAGGTTTGGTTTCTTTCCCATGTACTACATTAAATGTCTCGGACATCTTTTGCATTTTAATATTATTTTCTTTCATTTCTTTCTTTTGGCCATGATATGTTTTTAACTTTTCTTTTAACTGCTTCAACCTCCAGGGAAACAATTCCAGGACCAACCTAGATATGTGGACAAGAGGAGAGGGTTTTGCTAGTTCCTTGTGGACCCAATGGTCATGTGGACATAGAGAAGAAAAAATATTGAATAGGGATTGTAATGTTTGAAGGGAAGTGAAAAATGTAGAATGGGAAAATAGGACCACGTTACCAAAATTGGGGTTTCCCAAGTATTTCCCTTCCTAAAATCATAGGTCAATAGGGGAGATCCCACGAGACTAGGATCGAGAATTAACCCCCCATTTAAGGGGAGGGAACAAAACCATGTTAAAATCCCTTCCTTCTTCCAAGTCACCAAATAATCCATGCCAAAAATTCCCAAGAAAAGAAAGCATAAGCATCTGATTGCACAAAGAAAAACATACCCTTTGGGTTGGATTACCCACCTTCTAACATATTCTCTCGAAATATGGGAGATGGGACATATGTCTTATGCAGTAGAGGAGATCAAATGGAAAAATATGTCAGCTACATCGACAATTGTTAGGGGTTGTTGGCTACCAGCTGAAGAGATAACTAGGAGAAAATATTCTTCTATGGGGTCACCCACTTTTGGTGTGTAACATTTGGCTCAAACTAGTACATGAGCTCTTTGGAGAGTGTATTATCTATGTACTCAAATGGGGAGGTCATGAGAAAACCTACAATCCTCTCAAACCACAAACCTATATCCTACACGTCACAAATAATGTTGGAAGCATGTGTCTTGGGCGTAATTTTGTCTCCCATGTTTTCATAATAAATAAAATATTTATAGAAATAAAATATATTCTATGATGCAAATTTATTCTAAATTCACATATTCTAGCATGAGAACCTGATATGATGATATTAGCTACGCAAAAACCAATATGTAATGCATCCTACTCTAACATGAATGCTACATTATATTAGAAAAACATAGAGTTAAAAAAAAGGAACACATTTATTAATTCAAGCATGCACTTTTATTAATTAAGAATGCACTCCTGCTCACTGCACATACATCACAATGTGTCCCATTTTATAACTATGGGATCATTAGACTTGATGGACATAACAATGTAGAAGATAGAGACTGACTCACCTACAACTCACTTATATTGGAAAACGACAAATTTTAGAGCATCTTGTAACTCACATACATCTAAGAAGACAACTCAACAAACCTATCACATTTCCAGACTCTTCCATTTCTACATTATTCTAACATCCCCCCTTAATGGAGAAATGGATTTGCTATAAAATAAATAATAATTCATGCTGGTCTAAGGCTCAGCTAGGCTTATGAATATGACTCAAATATTTCATTTTAACTTTCTTTGCATCAACATATTGATGAAATTTATTCTTGGACTTGATGCTCCAAACTCTGATGCTTTCAACCTATTCAATCTTATTCTTACTCCAGATCATGCATTTTGGATATTGCTTCGTAGTGTAACTAGGATGATGCCAATCTATTTCAAGTCCTTTTTGAATAACTTCATTTTCATCATCAATAGTTTCTTGTTCATTGGACAACTCCCACATCAATCCATAATAATTTTTAATATCTTCAGCACTCTAATACATGAAAATTTCATTAACATCTTCATATGTATCCACCATTATTTCCATTTCTATTTCTTCTAAATCATGCATTGATTTACCATTTTTCTCATTTTCAAGAGCCTTCACCATTCTAACTGCTGCTTTGAGACCTGCATCAATTTGTTCAAAAGGCTTCTCAAACCATTCTTCAATAATTTTTATCTCAACATCATAATCAAGCTGGACATCTTCAAACTTCTTTGTTCCTCTAACTTCTACTATAATTTCTTGTTCATGTTCTTCCAATTGATCATCAAAAGAAAACAACAATTTATCAACTAATTTCTTTTCAAAGATCACCTGAAATTCATTTTCATAACATAAATATTCATCATCAAATTTTGCTAATTATTTCTTCAATTCATCAGTTGTTGCTAACTCATCTGTAATCTTTGCACCTAGTTGTAGATCTATTACTAAATATTCGCCTTCATCTTCATCGGTTTTCTCACTATACTTTGTTTCAAGAATGTCCCAAAATATTTTTTCATTGTTTACTTCACCATATTCATGCAAAATACTAGACAAAATGTTTTCATCGAGTGCTAATATAATAAGAAACTTTGATACTACACCTCTACTCTTATCAACATAAATTAAAAAGGTTTCTTGAACAAATTCCCATTAACATACTAAACCAAGAAATCCCTCCATTTTTATTGCCCAAAGTGTAAAATGTTTATCATATAAATATGGAAAAATAGGCATTAATCATTTCAATATTGCATTAGTTTCTTGATATTCTTCAGGTTGATTCATGTCTTCATTAGTCATTGGTTCCATAGCTGGAAACATTCCATATTCTTCTGCAGATTTTTCCCTTTGATTATGTTGTAACACCTATAACCATCCACCAAAATATTTCCTTAGATTCATTTTGGAGCCTCCCTACCAACCATCCTTAGCATCATGTATTGCACTACCCAGGTACTTATGATTTCAGTTGAGTTTCGGTGGCTTGTTAGCTTGTATTCGCTAACTTGTTTGTCTTTCACCCGCAAGATGACCTCCCATGATTTGGTCTCAAACCGACTCTTGTGCTAACTTGGAAAACTACACAACACTGGAGGGTAACCACCCTTTCTCTTCGGAATTGTGCATTGCATCTTGGAATCCAGCATTGCTCTCCAAAATTGCGCAGAGAAGGCATATTGTCTTCCCCAAGAAAATTGTGTGGAGCAGTCCATCACCAAGCTTGCACTCAGAATTTGCATAGTTCTGACTGACAGCTGATGAGCTCATCATTGGGTAATTATGTGGGCCTTAATTCACCTCATAGCTTAGTCAAACCAACTCTTCTCACAACTTATTACATGTTTTGATTATATTTTGTTTAATGAGATGTTAAAATGAGATATTATGCCTAGTGGACTAATATGCATTGAATGCAAGTTTGGAAGAGAAAATCAAGGAATTTTTGCAAGACTAAGGTTTGAAACTTGAATGGGACAAGGGAGAGAGATTGTAGGAGGTAAATCCTCCTCATTTACTCCTCCCCTATTTGAATATTCCTCCATTAATCCCACCAGCTCGAAGTGCAAGCAGCCAAGTCATGAAGATTAGAAGGTAGTCGAGCAAGTGATAGACAAAGAGTTAGTTCATCTCGAGTTTGGGAGTCAAGCCTCCCTAAATTTAATGAAGTCATTGGAGACATTAGTTATATAAGTAGAGAGGCTTAGAGCCTCATTAGGATTCAAATTTTTGTTGCAAGAACACTAGTTATTTTCGAGCTCCAAACTTGTGGAAGGCTTTTGATGTAATTTCCTATTTTGGTAATAAGAATGAGATTTTTCTTGATTCAGTACTGAGTTAACTCAGAGGGCTGAAGCTCTTGGGTTAGGGCCTAACCCTAACAACAAAGGCTCCTCTTCTTGTATCTTTGTGCTTAGCTTTGTTTCATAGATTCATGGTTAAATTGTTTTAGAAGTATTTTGTTGCAAGCAGTGTAGATTTGATTAATTGTTTATTAGTTTGCTTCCATTTGTGCCTTACTTCAGTAGCAAGTTAGAGGGGATAAAAGAGGCACCAAAAATCTATCAGTAGGTGTCTTGGCCTCACTTCTTCCTTCTGGGATCATGATTTCAGGAAAAGACCCTTATGCAGCCCAAAAAGACAGATTTCCATTTCTTTCATGATATTTACAGCTTGTTGTACTTAAGCTAACATTTGATCAGTTTTTCAAAGTAGGATTTCATGTACATATCTTCTATATTCATTCTTGCAGTAGATCTCATCCATGATTCCATGTTATTCAGCAATTTCTTCATGCAAAAGGTAGATAGTTAGTTCATTAAATTCCACTTTTCTAGCTCATGAGAATTCTTCTTGTTTACATTACTTTTTGGAAATTACACATGCTTGATGTAGAGTAGGTACTTCAGAAGTAGACAAATATTTCATAGTAAGAAACCACCTTCCAATTTCATCCACCCATAGGCATTCCTTGTTTTCATCAAAACCTTCACCAATTTCATCATTTTACATAGAAATTTCCTCAAGCATTTGGAGCGAATCCAACCATCTCTTATACTTGGTTTTGGCTTCTGAGTGATCTTAGGCATTTTCTCACTCCATTTCACCCATCAACCACCTTCCCTAAATCTTCCATCACCTCCAACACCCATCATTTCGCTCATTGTTGTATCCTGTAGAAATACATGGAATCCTGTAGGTTTCTAGTACACCCTATAAGTTTTCCTGTAGTGGCCTGTTTTGAGGCCGAATTAAGGGAAAACCTCTAAGAAGCCTCCCAAGGTCACCCTAGGGTCCCCTAAACCTTCAAACCATCTCCTAAACCTCCCATCCATCCACCAGCATGCTTAAACCACCTGTCACACCATCAAAAGAGATTAGTTTGCACACTTGATTTTTCATGAAAAGCATAAGAAGAAAAAATAGATTTATTATAGTCCTTTACATGCATAACATTTGTGTTTTATGATTTTAAATTCCATGCGTAGGATAATAGCATTGTGTTCATGTTAATTTAGCATCATTGAAAAGCATAGCTCTCAGCAGTTAATTAGGAAATTGTGTGCCTTAGCATTGAATTTCAGTGTTTTTCATTATTGCAGTAGATCAGCTCTCTCTTATAGCAGATTTATATTTCTTTCATCAAGGAACCAAGATTCTTCTTAATCCATAGAATTCTAGCTTGCAAACCCTAGTGGTCTATCTCCAGCCAAACAGTGACAAAAGGTAGAACCATCACTTTTACTTGCGTATACAGCACTGTCACCTCCAAGTTTGTATGAACCTTGGGTTGATAAAGTAATGTTGCTAGCCCAAGAGATGCACCATTCTTGTTGAAATATTGGTGCTCATCACTTTTTGGCACCGTTGCTGGGGAGATGTCTGAGTAATATGTGATTACTGCTTTCTTTCTTCTATTTCTTGTTTCTAATATTCTGCCATTAGTTTCATTTCTGCAAAAGTAATTTAGTTTGCTTCCTTTTCATCCTGCATTCTTTGCTTTCCTTTCCATTCTGCAACTTATATTTCAAGCAAGTAGTTAATCTTTTAATTTAGCCAGTAGTTCTCATTCAATCTACAATTTCAATTCTACAAGTTAGATTTCAATTCAGCAATTAGTTTTTCATTTAGTCAGTAGTTTTCATTCACTCTGCAATTTCAGTTCCGCAAAGTACTTCCCAAAGATTGAAAAAAACACAAAACCAAACCAAAAACATTTCCTTTCATGCCTCATAGGTGATGAGCCTCATCATTGCGTGATTATATGGGTTTTAAAACACCTCCTATCTTAGTCAAACCAACTTTTCTCATAACTTATTACATGCTTTATTATATTCTATTTATGAGGTGAGTTAGAGTTGGATATTATGCTTTGTGGTCTAATATGCATTTAGTGCAAGATTAAAGGAGAAAATCAAGAAATTTTGGCAAAGACCAAGGCCAAAACTCGATTGGGACAAGGGTGAGGGATTATAAGAGGAAAATCCTCCTCATTTACTACCCCTCCATTCAAATATTCTTCCATCAGCTCGGAGTGCAAACAGCCAAATCATGAGGACTAGAAGGCAGCCGAGCAAGTGAGAGACAAAGCACCATTTTGTCTAGAGTTTGTTAGCCAAGCCTCCCTAATTTTAAGGAACTCATTGGGGACTTCAAATGTATAAGTAGATAGGCCTAGAACGTCAGTAGGATTCGGATTTTTGATTGTGAAACTCTACTCTATTTTTGAGCTGCAAAACTTGTAACAGTTCCTTTGATGTAATTTGTTGTTTTGGTAATAAGAATAAGTTTTGTTTTGACCCAGCAACTCAGAGGGCTAAAGCTCTTGGGTTAGGTCCCAACCCTAGCAACCAAGGCTCATCTTGATTGTACATGTATGTTTAGTGTAGATTCATAGATTGTACATGTATGTTTAGTGTAGATTCATGGCTTAATTGTTAATTTTCTTATCAGATGCATTTCCATCACAAGTAGTGTAGATTAGATTGGTTGTGTCATAGTTTGCTTCCATTTGTTCCTTATTTCAAGTAGCAGGTTAGCAAGGAGAAAAAGGATCACCACAAGGTTGTTAGCAGGTGTCTTAGCCTCACTTCCTCCATTTAGCATTACATGTTGACCTTCTCCATCACAGTAGTAGAGTAACTCTCTTAGAATATATTTCCCTTTCTTCCATCAAATAATCAAGCTTCTTCTGACTCCATAGAAGTCTGGCTTGGAACCCCAGGAGCAAAAGAGGATCCCAAGGAGACCCCTGCCACTCACATATTTATTTTTTCACCCATCACCATGCATCCCTCCATCATTTCTATTGTTTTTTTCACTCCATTGCTTCAGTTTATAAAAAAATTGTGTTTTCTACAAGATCCCCTCTATTCCTACAGGATCCCCTGAATTACAGTGACCCAGAAATCCTACAGGAAGCAATCCAAAGGAAAATTATGGACTTGTTAGGCCCCTAACATTCACCCTCTTCATGATCTATCACCACACCTTGTCCACCATATCATCCCTACACTCACCATTCAAAAAAAAGATTCAAGAGTTTTTTTCCAGTCTTTGAAAAAAGGAAACAGAGGGAAATAAAGAGCGTCACCTAAATATTCTTTGCTCTCCACACTCCCGCTCCTTCCTTCCATCCATGTCACCATCCTGACAACCCTAGCAAGAAAATTGATTAAAGAGTTTTGAGGGAGAAACAACTACAGGACATCTTGTAAGAAATCTTGTAGCAGCCTATCCCACAGAATACCAATCACACCAGTAACAAGTCTTCACTATAATGATCCAGAAGCTCCAAAGAAACAGCATCATATCCCATCCAACCACTTCATAAACCTTCTTGCCATCCTCAAACACCCTTAATCCCACCTGTCATATCCAAAAGAACAATTAGTTTGCATACTTGATTTTGCATAAAAAGACCAAAAAAGTGAAAACAAGTTTAGTTTGGTTCTTTACTTACACATTAGTATTTTTTTATGCTTCTTACTTCTACAACTTAGATAGTATCATTTGTTTTAAGTTAATTTAGCATTTCTGCTTATCATATCTTCTTCAATGGTTAATTAGGGTATGGTGTGGTTTAGCATTACATGTTGACCTTCTCCATTACTGCAGTAGAGTAACTCTCTTAGAATAGATTTCCATTTCTTCCATAAAATAATCAAGCTTCTTCTATCTCCATAGAAGTCTCGGTTGGAATCCTAGTGGTCTCTCGCCAGCTGAACAGTGACAACAGGCAGGACCATCACTTTTCTATTGATGTAATTCTATTGATGAAAATAATGAAGATTGGTGTCATGTTCAGCTTCTAAATCTTGTTCTCCTCCATAGGTCTCTGAGTTTCCTTGAGCTTGGCCATCCCAGGAACCTCAAAGCCCTTTTGTATCATTTTCTTTCCTTCTTTTCATTGTTTATTCACATGCATCTCTAGTTTTTATTTCTTTCTATTTCTGCATTTAGTATTAATGATTTCTTGTTGTAGGATTGAGTTGAATGATTGATGTAAGTTCTTTTGCAAGGTAAAAAACATTATTTAACCGTTGGAAAAGCTTTGAAAGTTCATAATAATCATTGACTTGCTTGGATTAATCTTCTTATTCCCAAATCTAGATTGTTGGACCTCCTTTTTAGCAAAGCACAGTAAATTTCTGCTATTTTTTTTAACATGCTAACGGGCTTCAATTGAATTTATTACACTTGAATTAGATCAAAAAAACATTCTAGTTCATAAAAAAAATTAACCCATTGCATTTTCACTTGATTTGGTTAGGCATTTTTTAGATTTACTAGCTCAATAGTTCTCAAATTTCTAGATTTTCGACTAGTAATGATTTTTATTTTTTTTCATGGGTTAACATAGGTCTTTTTTAGTGATTCCAATTGGAATAGGGACCTAAGACATCCTAGTTAATAATAAAAAAATTCCCATCCAATTTGGATTTGATTTGCTTGGTCATTAAACCCTCACCAATTTCATCATTTCATAAGGAAACTTCTCCAAGCCTTTTGAGCAAATCCATCCGTCTCCTAACTTTGGTTTTGAGTTCTGAGTGATCCTAGGAATTTTCCCACTCCATTCCACCCATCACACACCTTTCCTAGGCCTCCCATCACCTCCAGCACCTCACATTTTTCTCTCGGTTGTATCTTGTAGGTTCACTGTAATTCCTACAGGATCATCCTGTAGGTTTGTAGTACATCCTATAGGTTTTCATTAAATGGCCTATTTTGAGGCCAATTTGAGGGAAAACCTCTAGGAAGTCACCAAAATCTTCCCAAGGGTATCCCACACCATCCAACCATATCCTAACCTTTCCATCCAACCTCCAACATCCTTAATTCACGTGCCACATCACCAAAGGAAATTAGTTTTCATATTTGATTTTGCATGAAAAGGCAAAAAGACAAAAATAGATTTATTTCAATCCCTTTACTTGCATATTAGTGATGTTTGATGCTTCTTACTTCCATGCTTAGGTAGTATCATTTGGTTCATGATAATTTAGCATTGTTGCAAAGCATAGTTTCTTGGAAGTTAATTAGGAAATGGTGTGATTTAACATTGAATTTCCATCTCTTTCCTTGTACTTTCTTTCTTGCAATAGGTTAAGGTTCCATTTCGAACATTTCATTTCCTACAATTAGTTTAGGATTTGACTTCAGTACATGCATTCCATTACATCATGACAGCAAAGGAAGGACACATTGTATGTCGCACATATAGTGCCGACACCTCTTAAGTTTGTACGAACCCTGGGTTGATATCTCCAGCACCAACTCACCCCCCCATTTGATTACGTGGTGCAGTAAGAGCCACATAACCATTCACTTTTCAGGTAGAAGAAGTAGATGACAAAGAATGTAGAATAAATGGATGGAGATGATGAAAATGAGGAAGATCCTCTCGGATTTCCCATTCAAGATACTAATGGTAGTGTGCACATGAAGAACATCCCTCCATCCATTGTTCCCAAATTTCATGGTCTAAGGTTAGAGGATCCAGAAACCTTTCTCTTTGAATTTGAAATACTTTGTAGATCTTATGGCTACTTATTAAAAACTCAAAAACTAAGATTATTTCCAGCAACATTGAAGGATAAAGCTCTTCAATGGTTCATGAGTTTAGGGACTAATTCAATAAGGTCATGGAATGATATTCAAAAGCTATTTATAGAAAAATACAAAGATCATGATCTTAAAGAAGAAATATTTAGAATGAATCAAACTCCAAAAAATAAAAGACAACAAACTCCAAAGCTCATAAAAGAACTAGAAATCTATGTTTTTGGGGCTGCTTAAGGGTCCCTTACTCAAGTCATGGTCCCAGAGGGAGGAAGTGAGGCAGAGACACCTGCTAACAACCTTGTGGTGATTCTTTTTCTCCTTGCTAACCTGCTACTTGAAAAAAGGAACAAATGGAAGCAAACTATCACACAACCAATCTAATCTACACTACTTGTGATGGAAATGCATCTAAGAAAATTAACAATTAAGCTATGAAACTACACTAAACATACATGTACAATCAAGAGGAGCCTTGGTGGCTAGGGTTGGGCCCTAACCCAAGAGCTTCAACCCTTTGAGTTAACTCAATGTTGGCCCAAAATAAGACTCATTCTTATTACCAAAACAACAAATTACATCAAAGGAACTGTCACAAGTTTTACAGCTCAAAAATAGAGTAGAGTTTCACAATCAAAAATGTGAATCCTACTAAGGTCCTAGGCCTCTCTACTTATACATCTGAAGTCCCCAACGACTTCCTTAAAATTATGGAGGCTTGGTTCCCAAACTCGAGATAAACTGGTGCTTTGCCTCTCACTTGCTCGGTTTCCTTCTAGTCCTAATTATTTGGTTGTTTGCACTCTGAGCTGATGGAGGAATATTCGAATGGAGGGGTAGTAAATGAGGAGGATTTACCTCCTATAATCCCTCTCCCTTGTCCCACTCGAGTTTTGACCTTGGTATTTGCCAAAATTCCTTGATTTTCTCCTTTAATGCTGCATTAAATGCATATTAGACCACAAATCATAATATCCAACTCTAACTCAGCTCATAAACAAAATATAATCAAAATATATTCATGTTGATGCCTCACACAAAGTCATAGGATCAGCCCTAGGTCAGATAGATGAAAAATTGCCTTATGTTATCTATTTTATTAGTAAGAACTTATTAAAGGTTGAACTAAATTATACAGTGATTGAAAAGGAACTCCTGCCCATTGTGCATTCATTAAACAAATTCAGACATTATATTATAGGCTATCAAACATTTGTGCATAATGACCATGCTGCAAACAAATATTTAATGAACAAACAAGATGTGAATGTTGGAATTATAAGATGGTTAATTTTATTACAGCAATTTGATCTAGCCATTGTTGATAAGCCTGGTAAGGAATATGTTGTTACAGACTTTTTGTCTAGAGTAAATTTTCCTGCAGGTGAAGAAGGAATGGTGGATGACTAGTTACCAAACGAGCACTTATTTTCTATTTCATTTCTCTCTTCGTGGAGTGTTAATATAGAAAACTATTTGGTATCAAGACAGTTCCCACCAAACTTGTCTTCCAAAGAAAAGAGAAACATAGTCAAGAAAAGCGCCCCCTTCACTTGGATTGGGGAAAATCTTTTCAAACTTGGCCCAGATCAAATATTGAGAATGTGTGTCAGGGAGGAGGAAGTCTTTGACATCCTTCTGACCTGTCATGATGGGCCTTGTGGAGGTCACTTTGCAGTAAAAAGGACAACATTCAAATTGTTACAAGTAGGCTATTATTGGCTCACTCTTCATCAGGATGTGAAAAAATACACTAGTCAGTGTGATCGGTGCCAGAGGATGGGAAGGCCTACTCTAAGAGATGGAATGCCTCTGTAGCCTCAAGCGACTTTCGAGCCATTTGACAAGTGGGGCATGGACTTCATTGGGCCTATTGACCCTCCTTAAAAGAAAAAATAGTGCATTACTATGTGCAGAGAAGGTGGTTGAGTTCCTAAGGGAGAATGTATTCTACAATTTTGGGTACCCTAGAGAGTTGGTCACAGACCAAGCAACCAGTTTACCTCCAATATGATTGAATACTTGCTCATCCATCACAAGATCAAGCATAGAACCTCCACTCCCTATCATCCACAAGCTAATGGGCAAGTGGAGGTGACCAACAGAGCACTGGAGGGCATCTTGACCAAAGTGGTGAGCAGCAGCAGGAAGGATTGGGCAGAAAGACTAGTTGAGGCCACTTGGGAATATAATACCACATAGAAGACCACCATTGGATTCACACCCTATGAGCTGGTCTATGGGAAAAAGGCATTGATGTCCATTGAATTTGAATATAACACATTAAGGATGGTAGCCCAACTAGATTTGGATCTCAGTAGTGCACAAAAAGAGAGATTGTTCCAATTGAATGGTTTGGATGGATTCAAAATGTAGGCCCTCCTACATATAGAGGTAATTCAAATTTGGAGGAATATTTGGCATGATAAAAGTATCAAGGAGAAGAAATTTCAAGAAGGCAATTGGGCATTGTTATATGATTCTAGGTATAGAGAATTCAAGGTAAAGCTAGAGCATTATGTTGTGGAAAGATGCCATGATAATGGTTTAGTGAAAATCAGAACCATAGATGAAGAAGCCATTCCTTTTCTTGTTAATGGACACCGATTGAAAATTTATAAGATACCTTTATCAAAACAAGAGTTCATTGAAGATATCAATAAAACAGTGATGATAGTGGAGAAAGTTCCAGCTCCTACCTCATCAAATCACTGAGAAAAAAAAGAATAAGGATTCAGGTGAAAACCTCCATGAGACGCCTGAGTCCCATCATTGGGTTGAAAACCTCTTGAGGAAACTCAGTGGTGTCAAAAAAGAAAAAAAGAAAAAGAAGAAAAATAAAATAAGAATATCCCTAGGTGAAAACCTTTCTTGAGACACCCAAGGCAAATGGCAAATAGCTAGGGTGAAAACCTCTCAGAGCCAGCCTAGTTGTTTTCAAAAAAAAAAATAAAGAAAAAAATAAATAAAATAAAAATAAAATAAAAAAATCATGAAATTTTCATTTGCAGGTGGGCAAGAGGACGGTCAAGGAGTGAAATAGGATCCCAAGGAGACCCCTGCCACTCACATATTTATTTTCTCACCCCTTAACATGCATCCCCCCATAATTTATATCATTTTTTCACTCCATTGCTTCAGTTTATAAAAAGACTGTGTTTACAGGATCTCATGTATTCCTACAGGATCCCCTGAAAACCTACAACATGATCCTGTAGGAATTACAGTGACCCAAAAATCCTACAGGAATAAATCTAAAGGCAAATAATGAACTTGTTAGGCCCCTAAAATTCACCCTCTTTATGATCTATCACCCCACCTTGTCCACCATCATCATCCTTGCACTCACCATTGAAAAAAATCAAATTCAAGAGTTTTTTTCCAGTCTTCGAAAAAGGAAACAAAGCGAAATAAAGACCATCATCTGAATGTTCTTTGCTCTCCACAATCCCACTCCTTCCTTCCATCCATGTCATCATCCTCACAACCCCAGCAAGAAAAATGATTAAAGAGTTCTGAGGGAGAAGTAGCTACAGGACATCTTGTAGGAAATCCTATAGCAGCCTATCCCATAGAATACCAATCACACTTGTAACAAGTCTTCACCATGATGATCTAGAAGCTCCAAAGCAGTAGCATCATATCCTCAACCACAGGTACCTACAAAAACAAAGAAGCCATTAGCAGATAGTAAGAGGAGGAAGAAGAATGGCATGCAACAAATATACACAACAGCACCTCTAGTCTTCAAAAATTGCAGCATAGCATTGGAACCATAGGTAAGTATCACGCCCGCTCTCTCATATGCATAATGTAGTCAAAAAATGTAAGGGTTATGAGATAGTTGGTTTATAAGTGAAAAGGTCGCCAGTTAACTTGGCCACCTTCGTTCAGTCACACATGCACAACCGGGTGTCCTCTCACACATGGATGCAGTCAACTCAAAGACAGAGAAGGAGTAATACAAAAAGTGGTTAAACTACAGATCCATAAGGTGGGAGTTGATTACAAGGAGTGGGAAATGGTGAGGTGGTAGTGGGGACCAACGGTCCAAAAATGGAAATGTACCTTTGCTACCAACACACCACCTCACCCCAAATCACCATAACAGGAAATAAAACACCATTCCCATGCATTCATGCATTTCACCTCCTCGAAACTCCCTCACTTAAGTCGCTCTCACACCCAGGCAACCGACTAGAAGCAATACTCCATCGTTTCACTACATAGGAATTTCTACATGAGCATGCACATGAATTCCTATAGAATACACAGAGACTGTCTACAGGATTGGCAGAGAAGAGTTTAGAAGGGATATCACGAGAGTTGGCCATTGCAAACAATATAAAGAGGTAGGCTTCGTAATTACATCCCTCTTTGCAAGCAAATGAACCAATAATCCTCTAAATTTGAGTGAATTTAGCAACTGTGTGAAGGGAATTACATACACAATCATCTTTGTTTTGGTTTTGCATTTGAAAACTTCTTTCAACCCCCTCATTTTCTCCTCAAGCTTCACCAACAAGGTGACAAGAGGGTTTAATAGGAGAGAGCCCACCAACACTATGAGAATCCAACAACACCCCCAATTTCTTGAAATCTTCACAAGACATAACTGAATGGGGTTTTTCGAAAAAATTAGAGGGTATGATGATAAGGTGGCTTAATAATTTTCTCTCTCCATCACTCCACTCGCCAAAATACATGCCACTATTGTAATAAGGGGCCTCACTATAGATCTCACCCTTGAGCTCATCAACAGAGTCACCGCACTCCCCCTAGGGATACCATGGAGAAAAGAAGACAAAGGAGATAGCCAGCTTGCCAAAAGGAAATTATTTTTAGAAGGTGAGGAACCCATTGAGGAAAAAAATTGAGTAACGAGGGAAAGTCTGCCATATCCATGGAATGAGGTAGGCTACTAGCTAATCAAATACATCTCGTGTGATGGTACGTATAGTGTTGTCTATGGATATCATTTCAGGATCCTTGAAGAATTAAGATTTGGAGGAAAAACACCCCCTCACCAAAGGCTCATCATACCATACTTCCTGCTTCAATCACTCATAGACTCAAGCATCAAAGTGAAAGAGGGAAATTCCCAACAATTAGATCACCATGGGTTGATTAGGATCCTAACAGAATATGCCCTCCAAAAACTCAGAACTCTTATAACATGGTCAATTTTTAGAGACATGCCAACAGAGAATGACATCAAATCTCTCACTTATGATGTTAGTCCTACTATCAGTGAAGAGGAAGTAAAACAGGAAGAGCAAGATAAGATGGATGAAGAAGGAGATGACACAGAGGAACGTGATGAAGATGAAGAAGAAGAGGGAGAAGAGAAGGATGATGATGAAGAAACAGAGGAGGAAATTAAGGAGGAAACTCATAAAGATGATGAAGATCTATAAGAAGAAGAAGATGGGAAGGACATAGAAGAAGAATGCAATGGAACAAAGGGGACAGAAAACAAGGAGGAGCCACCTAGGGTGTCTCCAGAAGCCACCAAGAGAGAGGCAGCAGTTGCCCTCACTGCTCTCAGCACCCCAATCAAGTAAAAAGAAGAAAGGGAGAGGCAGACCCCATTATATTTCAGGACAAGATTGAGCACAATAATAAGACAGGGGAAGCCACAAACATCAACTAAAATTCCTATTGTGATTAAAGACTCCCCTACACAAAAAGACAAAATTCCTTCCCCTAAGTCCCCTATAACCTATGTGAGGAGGCCTACTACTAGATCAACTTCCTCAAAGGGAAAGGAAATTCTATAGGACACACAGTAAAATATACAGGAAGCAAAAACAATCCTACAGGATACTCTACTGAATCTACAAGAGGCACAAAAATTGGAAAGGAAGGTAGAGGAGCATCAAGACACTAAAGAGGAGGACCCAAAGACAAAATAACCCAGCCCCGAACCTAACCTAGACTCCTATTACCATTTTATTGAAGGAGGCAGGGTCATACCTCAAAACTTTTCCATCCCATTGTTCTTCAAGCTTGAGAAGGAGAGGGCCAGAACTCACCGATGGATGCAGATTGCCAAATCAAAGGGGGTCGAAGACATTGGGCACATGGAAGAGAAACTCAAGGAGATGGGAAGAGAGCTAAGTGGCTTGAGGGATAGAGAAGCTATAATGAGAAATCAACTAGAAACAGAAAATGCATGGCTGAGGGGATAGTTGCAAGAAAGAGAGAATCAATTGGCATGTATGGCCAGTCTCTCCTTGGAAGCAATCTAGTGTAGGATGCCAGCTAAATCCTATGCTCTCTACCTCAAAGAATAATGGCTATAGTTTCATATTAAGACCCTAGCACAAAGAGGCACCATGCCATTTTAGGACTATAGACAGTTTATTGATATTTGTGATTAAAGTACACTAGAGGATAGGGCCAAAATGGTTGAGTTTTATTTGCACAACATGGCCCTCACATAAATGAATGTATGGGACCCTAATGCCAAGCTAGGAGATCTACAATTAATGGATTTGGCATCATGGATGAACCATGAGGAGTCAAGAGCTGCAGAGATGAAAAGGATATTAGAAAGAGAGCAAATTGAACCTCTTCTAATCAGAGTTGGACAATCAAATCCCATGGACCTCATCAATACCCATAATTTGATTGTCAATGATCCTTAGCTGGCACCTAGATATATTGCTTCCCAAGAGAAATCAATTTCACATTCTGAGGACATGTTTAGGTTGCTAGGAGATGATAGTATACATGCTTACCTGAGGAGATGGAACACCCTGCTATACAGCTTAAACATAAGGGAATATCACTCTCCTCAAAGGTTGAGAGAGGCTCTCAACAGGACACATATGTATAAGAAATACATGCAAAGGTTGAAGGTCAATTAGATAGGCTTAAAACTCAATCCACCACTACTCTCAGGGATGCTAGAAGGGGGAAAAGAACAAGAAGAAAAGAGGCAATGGGAAGAGGTAGAGAAGAAAGCAGGCTTCTATGAACAAGAAGAGGAGACCACAGCAGAGGCATGGGATGTCAGAGAGGCTACTAGAGACATGAAGGATATGGATATTGACTAAGTTGCTCAGAGGATGAGTAACACTTTTAGTAGGGGGTGATGATGAGCCTCATCATTGGGTAGTTATATGGGCCTTAATTCACCTCCTAGCTTAGTCAAACCAACTTTTCTCATAACTTATTACATGTTTTTTATTATATTTTTTAATGAGGTGAGCTAGAGTTGGGTATTGTGCTTTGTGGTCTAATATGCATTTAATGTAGGATTAAAGGATAAAATCAAGGAATTTTGGCAAAGACCAAGGCCAAAACTCAAGTGGGACAAGGGAGAGGGATTATAGGAGGTAACATCATTTACTACCCCTCCATTTGAATATTCCTCCATCATCTCGGAGTGCAAACAACCAAATCATGAGGACTAGAAGGCAATCGAGCAAGTGAGAGACAAAGCACTAGTTTATCTCGAGTTTGGGAGCCAAGCCTCCCTAATTTTAAGGAATTTGTTGGGAACTTCATATGTATAAGTACAGAGGCGTAGGACCTTAGTAGGATTTAGTTTTTTATTGTGAAACTCTACTCTATTTTCAAGCTACAAAACTTGTGACAGTTCCTTTGATGTAATTTGTTGTTTTTAATAACAATGAGTTTTGTTTTGACCCAGCACTGAGTTAACTCAGAGGACTGAAGCTCTTGGGTTAGGGCCCAACCCTAGTAGCCAAGGCTCCTCTTGATTGTACATGTATGTTTAGTGTAGATTCATAGCTTAATTGTTAATTTGCTTATTAGACGCATTTCCATCACAAGTAGTGTACATTAGATTAGTTGTGTGATAGTTTGCTTCCATTTTATTTCAAGTAGCAGGTTAGCAAGGATAAAAAGGATCACCACAAGGTTGTTAGCAGGTGTCTCAGCCTCACTTCCTCCCTCTAGGACCATGACTCGAGGAAGGGACCCTTAAGCAACCCTAAAAACACAAATTTCTAGTTCTTTTATGAGCTTTAGAGTTTGTTGTCTTTAATTTAGTATTTGGTTAATGTTGAAAGGTAGATTTCATTGTAATATTTTCCATCTCCACCTCTACAGTAGATCTCACTCATGCCTTCATTCCCTTCACCAACTTTCTTCATGCATAATATAGGTAGTTGATTCATTAGTTCTGCTTTTCTAGTTTATGAAAATGTATCTTGTTGCATAGCTTTTTGGGAGACATACATGTTTTATGCAGATTAGGTGCTTCAGGAGGATACTAAGACTTCATATCTAGCAGCCACTTTCCACTTCATCCACCTTAGCCATCCCTTTTTTTCACAATCACCCTCACTAGTTTTTCATCATTTTTCATTGAAATTCTCCCAAACACATTGAGTGAATCTAACCATCTATCATCTTGGATATTCACTCCTGAGTGATCCTAGACCCTCTAACACTCCATTCCACCCATCACACACCTTTCCAAAGCCTCCCATCACTTCCAATTCCTCACATTTATCTCTCAGATATATCCTATAGGTTTCATATAATTCCTACAGGATCATCCTGTAGGTTTCTATTACATCCTATAGGTTTTCTTAAAATGACCTATTTTGAGGTTGAATCAATGGAAAACCTCTAGGAAGTCACAAAAATCCTCCTAGGGACCCTCCACACCATCCAACCACTTCATAAACCTTCTAGGCATCCTCAAACACCCTTAATCCCACCTGTCACATCCATAATAACAATTAGTTTGCATACTTGATTTTGCATAAAAAGACCAAAAAAGTGAAAACAAATTTAGTTTAGTTCTTTACTTGCACATTAGTATTGTTTGATGCTTCTTACTTTTGCAACTTAGATAGTAGCATTTGTTTTATGTTAATTTAGCATTTCTTCCTAACATAGCTTCTTCAATGGTTAATTAGGGTATGGTGTGGTTTAGCATTACATGTTGACCTTCTCCATTACTGCAGTAAAGTAACTCTCTTAGAATAGATTTCTCTTTCTTCCATCAAAGAACCAAGCTTCTTCTGACTTCATAGAAGTCTGACTTGGAACCCCAGTGTTCTCTCACTAGTTGAACAATGACAATAGGTAGGACAATTACTTTTACTTGTGCATACAACACTGTCACCTCCAATTTTGTATGAACCCCGGGTTGATAAGTAAAGTTGGTAGCCCAGGAGTAGTAGCATCGTTGCTACAATACTGGTGCTCATCAATACAAATAGGGATAAGTTAGGGAATTTTTTGCCAAATACCCCCACTGCATCAAATAGCCAACCTTCCCTCTTCTTCAGTGGTTGTGAACTAGAGGAACCCTTAGGTGAGCAACTAGACATATTTGAAGAACCTACAGGGGAAGAAGAAGAACCCATTCCTACTGAGCCAATGACTAAAAATAGAAATGACAGAGGGAATAGAGAGAGAGTTGAGGGTGCCTTCCCCATTAGGGAAACCAATGGGGACACTAAGAAGAAAAATATAATCCCCTTTTCCCTTCCTCATTTCCATGTCCTGACAACAGAATATCCCGACACTTTCCTATTTGAGTTTGTTGTTATATGCCAAACCTATGACTATACAGATGAGTAGAAGTTGAAACTATTTCCATCTACCATCAAGGGCGCATCTTTGCACTGGTTCATGGGTTTACTAGGGATAGCATCACAACTTCGGCTCAGATGCAGCAAGCCTTCAACAACAAGTATAGAGACTACTATAGGTCTAAAGATACTAAGGAAGAAATTTTTAGGATGACCTTAGGTAATGATGAATCCCTAGAGGATTCTGAAGAAAGATTCCATCTTAGTTACAAAATGGCTAGGTGCACACTTGATCCTGAGTCACTGAAGTTGGTCCTATTTAGAGGAGTAAGGGGAGACCTTTTGGATACCCTGTTAGTCCTTACAATCTCCTAGGCTGAAAAGGAAATCAAGAAGGGTAACCTCAAACCACTTCAGCTCAGTAGCTAGCCCTACTAAGCATGAGAGGGATCTCCCTAAGTCTCTTATTAGTGATATGACTTTAAAGAAAATGAATTTTAGGCTAGATATGTGTATTTGTTTGTGAAAATTTGGTTTTTACGGGTTTGATGAACTTAAGGTTTGGAGCCACAAGTAGGTCTAAGCTGTGGGAATACAGGAGCAAGCATAAGAAGGAGCTAGAAGTCAAAAGCCATGGTGTAATTTGAGTATTTGTCAGTGTAGTAGAGAGGATATAATGTGGAAGAAACTAATGAGCATAAATAAACATGATTTCATTAGCTTAGGAAGACAAAACACATAACCATGAAAACCAGATAATAGAGCTTGTAAAAAAAGAATTTTGAGTATTTTATCACAAGGCATTCATAGAAAGAAGAGATATAATGCATATAAAGATGTTTAGTCCATGAGAAAACAAAAAGAATGAAGTACAAGCACCATGAACTCACTGGCTAGAGTTCCTTGAAAATAGCTACAACCTATGTTTGTATTAGCTGAAAGATGATTACAATGCAATCCTCCTTCACAAAAAGTTCAACCCTCTTCTCCCGAGGTGAAATAGTACTTATAGGCTCTCCTAGACCACTTTCCCACCTTCAGGAGTTTAATTCCTTGGTGGAGGAAATGACTCCATGATTCTCTCAACCAACAGGTGAGAGTGAGAAGGTGCAACTCAAACACCTTATGAAGAGTTTGATTAGGAGTTTTCTTCTTTTATGAGGCCTAATAAACATCAAAAAAAACCTATGATATGCATTTATTCATGCCTAAGAGAATCTTTGCTTTGACCAACTTAGACTAGAAATTAGAAATTTTACATAGTGAAATTTTACAATTAAAAACACAGAAAGTGCAGAAGCGTAGCACCAACGTTGAGCTGATTTTTAGGGGCCTTCTAGGAGTCAAAATGCAAATCTGAGAGAATGGTCAACTATCCCTTCATGTTTAGTTTCCAAAACAGTTTGAATTTCTAAATTTGGAGCACAGGAAGACCTTCAAAAATCCATTCTCCTAAGGTCACTCCAGAAGCGCAGACCCTGTCAAAAAATGGTCTAGAATGCTAGTTTTTTGCCACTTTTTTGCCTTTTTCTCACAAACTAAGCCACCTCTTGAAAATCTAGGCAAATTGGTTTTTAAAGGATGTGAATACATTTCTAAAAATGTAAACCTTTCCTCAAATGGATGCCGAAGGAAAAATCTCTTGAAAAGTCAAATTTCTGAATTTAGACCAAAATTTGCCCAAAAACTCAAAATGATCAGAATTAGCTCAAAATTGGAGGGAAGGTGCAAAAAATGAGTTTTTTATAGCTTCATGGATGCTTCAGCAAGCATCTCCAATTTTCCCTCATCCTTTTGATCTTTTTTGGTCTCCTTGAGCTTGTTTTTTAGTTGTTTCACTTTGACATTGGCGATCATGTTTTGAGCTTGATAGTGATGTGCCATGTGTCTGAGCATTTGATTATCTTTGTTTGCCTTCTCCAGGAGCTTCTCCAAGTGTTCATTCACCCTATTGAGCCAATATTATTCATCTTGATGTACCTCTAGGTAAATCCTCTCTTCTAGGTCAAGGTCTTCATTGAGCAATATTTGTTTTTGTTCCTCTTGCAAAGCTTCCTTGAGACCTCTGATTCTTGGTCTTTTCCTCTTTCCTGTACCTTTTGATCAATCAGGCTTGCTTGATTCTATGATATCCTTGTCTTTTCCAACTTGCTGCAATAACATCGCTTTTTCCATTTCTAAGATCAACTCTTTTGCTTTGAGTTGACTGTTTTCTTGTTCAAGGAATGATATAATGAACTTTGCTCTTTCCATATTTATTTCCAGATCCTTGATTTGGTAGTCCTTGTCCCTGATAGTCTATTTCATATTGAAGTCTCATCTTCCTTTTCTAAATCAATAATCTCTAATTCATTCTCAACTGTCTTTTTGTCCTTTTCTATCGATGCCTACTTTGTCGATGAAGAAGGATTGGCCCCTTTCTATTCGTGAGAAGAAAACACAAGCCTCTGCCCTTTCTTATACACTTTTGGTGACCTCTAGCCTAGGTAGTTGAATCTTCTCTGATGTTTTGCTAGATGACCCCATCTCTGTTTGTTGTTTTGGTGCACTTGGGGACTGAGATGCTGCATTTTCCTCATGTCATTTTGAAATTGTTTCTAAAGAGGCTTCCCAAGCCATACCCCTCTCTGCCAATTGATGAAGGACAATGGTTTTCATGAGATTTTGATGGAACAAGCTTGGTGAGTGCTCTTTGTCCTTCAACTATATTTTCTCATACATTTTTGAAATACTCTTGAACAAGTAATTGCACATGTTGAGTGGCTTTTGAGATGTGAAGTGCATCAACAGGCAAATGTGATATGCATATAACCTTGAGAATCTACCTTCACAGGTAAAGAACCTCATGATGGTCTTCATTAAATGGGCATACTTCTCAAGCAAATATATCAAAGGCATAAGGTGAGTATGTGTGTCTCTGTATGGATTCTTTAAGAAGGGCTTGTACTTTTCAAGATCTAGAATCATTCCCTTGAACTAGTATTCGCCATTGTCTAGTAAACTAGTTGCTAGTGAGATGGAGCCCATTGAAAAGCTAAACTCAATACCAGCAATGACAGCAGTCTCCCTTTCAAGTGTGTAGCCACCCAATCTATCAGCTACTCATAAAACCCTGCTTCACTTGCTCTTTTGCAAAATTCCAAACAATGAACATCTTCAAAGCATTGTTTGATGAAAGGATAGGAGTTGATCTAATTGTAATTTGATGGTTCATATCTGAGAATCCTCCCTCCTTTGTGTTGTCTCTTTCTCTCTGGTGAAGAATCAATCTCCATGATGACACAAAATCCTAGCAACAGGAAGTGAAATAGATGTGAGATGAGTATGAAAATGAAGTGATATGTGAGGGATTTTGACAAAATGACGGGAGGGGTTTTGTGAAAGATGAGATGGCTTTGAGAAATTGATGGAAATGAGTGAGAAAAATGGTGAACAAATGTGGTTGCTTGTAAGTGAGACCAAGAAGGTTTATGATGTGATTTGGTCAAAATAACTCTAGGAATGAGATAGGGTTTTGTTTTTTTAGTGTTTAAACTTGGTTTGGAGGTGGATGGACTGGTCAAGATGACTCATCATACATGTGTGCAGGTGTAGAATGTCAATTTACATGTTTAGGATATGAAACATTGCGATGACCATTTCTACCCTAGCATTTCCCATGGCACTTTTGCTACAAACCCTAGCTTGAGAAATTATTGACATGGAATGCAATTGGGAAAGCAAAAATAGAGGGAAATGATGTACTTACTTGTTCCTTGGCCTTAGAAAGAAGTTTTATTGAGTTTGAAAGAAAAAAAAAATAAATTTGGGAAAATTTGGGTGAGCTTTGGGCACTCTGTCATGCGCATAGCGCAGTTCTTCTATGCACAGTGCCAAAGCGCAACGCAGTTCACCTACGCACAGTGCCTGCCTCCAAAGCACATCGCAGTGTATCTATGCGTGGTGCCTCCAAATTTTGGCTAATTTCTCCTAGGGAAAGAGATTTTTTGCTTTTTAGGCAAGGGAGCTCGGTGATGAAGAGTGAATGAGACATGAATGAAAAGGTTTTGAGTCTTTTTGAGTTTATATAGGGGTAATTTCTTCACTTTTTCAAAAAGAGAAAAGAAACTAATCCTCCTTTGTGAACTAATTTCATTTTTCTGAAGACAGATTTTACCTTTACCATTGCAAATGTAATTTTTACATCTCCTAAGTGTTGGTGCTTCCTTCTTCTGAAGCCTTTTGATATCATGAAAATGTAAATAAATCATGTTTCAATTCTTCAACTCTTTGCTTTATCATGTTTGACTTATTTCTGATTTTTTTTATGGAAATGGTGGATCTTGGGGACCCTTGTGACCTAATGGATGACGTAAGACATAATGGAATGACGATGATGACTTGACCCATTTTCATGGTTTATGATAAGCAACCAACATGAGAATTTCAGACAATGACTCCATCTTGGACTGACCATGCAATGACCAAATTTGCTGTGTAAACCTAGTAACATAAAAATTTGATGATGAAAGCTTGAAAAGATCATGGTAAAAGCATTTTTTGATCCAAGTGACAGGCTAATAAGATTGACACTAACATTGGCTCCAACTGGGGATGGTAGCTCCTTGGAGGTGTCAAGAACACTGTAGACCAAATAGCCTTATTCATTGGGCAATGGAGTCAACATGCATAAAAACTGATTTTTTTCACTGACAAAAGAACTAAAAATAAATAAAATAATGAAAATAGTACTGAATCAAAGAGCCTTAGGGCCTTCACTTCGAGCTTAAAACTCTAATGACAACTATCTAAAATGCTAGAAGTAAAATACACATCGGTATGTACAATGATGATGACCTTTCTGGACTTTAGACATAGTAGTGCTTGAGAAGCCTACCATTGGTCACCCCTCCTGAATAGTCTTTTCCATCCATATCTTCCAACAAGAAAGCATTCTTTCCTCTGAATGCAGAAATTTTGTATGGTCCCTTCCATAAGTTCTCAAACTTACCATGTTTTCCTTTATCTTCATTTCTAGCATCCCACCGAAGGACTACATCTCCGAAATTGAAATTGTCTTCCTTGGTTTCACGATCATAAACCTGTTTTATTTTCTCTTGGAGTTTGGATGTGTTCTGAAAAACTTCTTCTCTTCTCTGGTGTAAATGAATCATCTAGTTTATTCTCCTTTGTATTTCATTAGTTTCACTATCCAATTCTTGTAGGATTTTCATTACTAGGACAGCAAGAGATGAAGGAAATATTGTGTCAGCTCCATATACTAGCTGGAAAGGAGACATACCTATTGAATTTTTGGTGCTGACCCTATCCACCCACAAAGCATTGATGAGTTTTTTATGCCAATTCTTCTTGTTTGCCTCCAGGACCTTCTTGATGATGTTGACCAAAGATTTGTTGGAAGATTCAGCCAGGTCATTCCCTTGTGGATGATATGCAGTGGAATGTCCTAGCACAATATGATATTTGGCACAGAAATCCACCATTCTTTTTTATTTGAAAGCAATAGCATTGTTTGTTATTATTTTCTGTGGGCAGCTAAATCTAGGCAAGACATTAGACTCCAGAAATTTAATGATGACAGAATCAGTAGCTTGCCTGGTTGGGATAACTTCAATCCACTTTGTAAAGTAGTCGATGGATGTTAGTATCCATTTGTGTTGTGTTGAAGATGATGGATGGATTTCGCCAATGAAATCAAGGCCCCACTGTTGGAAAGGAGCTTAAATCAAAATTGGTTGTAGTGGTAATGGCAAAAGTTTCCTCTTTCCTTGAAAAATCTGACATTCATGGCAGCTCATGACTATTTTATATGTATCAGAAAAGAGGGTGGGCCAATAGAAACCAACTCTTAAGATCTTGTTTGTTGTAGTTTTCCAAAAATCATGACCTCCACAATATCCCTTATGAAAATCCTTCATTATATCATTAGCTTCATTTTCTATTAAACAATTTTAGTAGCACACCTCCAGGATCTTTCCAAAATAAAACACCATCCATAATAAAATATTTTGAAGCTTTGAGTTTTAGTGATCTAACTTTACCTTTTGGAAATTCCAGAGGAGGATTCAAGTGTTGCAAGACATAGACAATGTCGGAGTACCAAGGTGAAGACATGAACATGTCAGACACTTGCAAGAAAGGGTCCTTTTCTTCTGATTCTTCTAATAGTGTAGCCATCAAATTAATATCCAGTGCATGTAGATTTGATTCCACCATAAGCTTGGCTAACCCTTGTCCTTTGATGAGCTTTGTAGGTTTGATATCCAGGTCATATTCTATAATTGCTGCAATCCATTTTCCTCTTCTACCTTCTGGATCTGTTTGTACAAGAATTTATTTTATCGCTGTAGTAGGGACATAAGCGATAGCATGTGAATGTAGAATATAAAATCGGAAATATTTGAGGGCTTTTACCAATGTCAATGCCTATTTTTCAATAATATTGTATTTCAATGCTGCATATCTTATAGTGTGACTAAAGAATGCTATAGGCTGCTCATTTTTCGGATCTTTTTTCTGCATTAGGACTACTGCTAATGTGTGCTCAGAAGCAAAAGAAAAAATGATGAAATCTGAGGTATAATCTAGGCTAATCAAAAGAGTAGTAGTATATAATGCAAATTTTACCGCATGAAATGATTTATTAGCATCTAAAGACAACTTTACCTTGATGTCCTTCTTCAACATATTTGTCATTTCTTTCAAATGCTCAGCTAGATTAGGAATAAATCTCCTCAAAAAAATAATTTTCCCATTGAACGACTAAATCTCTTTCTTGTTCCTAGGGAAGTCTAATTGCTGAATAGCCTCCACTCTTAAAGGATCAATGCGGATGCCATCTTTAGAGATGATGTGTCCTAGTAGCTTACCTTCTTCCATGGTGAACAAGCTTTTCTTTGGATTAAGTGAGATACCAAATTTTCTACATTTCTAAAAAACAATCTTCAAGTGACGCAAGTGATCTTCATCAGATTTTGAAAATATTGTTAGATCATCAAGATAGATAACCAGAAATATATCTTTTTCATTTGCAAATGCTATGTCCATAGCCTGCTGAAAGGTAGCTCCTGCATTCTTCAACCCAAAAGGCATCTTGGCATACATGAATGTACCCTGTGGCGTTGTGAAGGTTCTCTTGAGTTGATCGTCTTCGTGTACCAAAATTTGATTTTACCCAGAATATCCATCAAGCAGTGACATCCTAGAGGATCCCACCACATTTGAAGTCTGTGATCCATCTTAGGCAGGGGATAGTTCTCTTTTAGGGACACCTTATTGAGATTTCTGAAATCAATACATAGACGAATTTCCTCGGTCTTTTTCTTCACAGGTACTAGACTAGACATCCATTCAGAAAATAGAATGGGAACAATTATTCTAGGCTTATAAATTTTATTTACCTCTGTTTCAATTGATGGCAGCGACTTGGGGTTGATTCTTCTCAATTTCTAGCAAAATGGCTTATGATCTGGCTTTATAGGAATGATATGCTGAATGATACTCTTATCATAAACTTTTAGATTAGAGTAATCCCAAGCAAATGCATCAGCAAACTCCATTAAATACATGTATTTACCTTTTGTTTCAGGAGATAGATACTTTGATAGTTTGACCAATTTAGGATTCTCAATTGTGCCAATGTTAACATATTCTACTCCCTTTTCAGTAGGAATCATGGTGGGCTTCTTGGTGATATCAACCTTGTCAAATAACTCTTCCAAAGGAACCAAGCCTCTTTGAATGTTGTTGTCCTTGAGCTATAATACTTCAATGTCAGCTGAATGAATGTGGGAATCATCAAAATTGTATGTATCATCAATGTGAGAATTATGAAATTCTCCTTCCAACTGCAGAAAACTATTTATTTGCTTATCATCACCAAATACTTGCCAAAACCTCATGTTATCTGGGATAGTTGGGTGAGTCTTAACATGGATGGAGTATTTATGATTAGAATGGAAAGGAATTTTCACCATACTGGTTGTAGTGGCAAGTGAATCAGCTATGAGATTTTGAGTTCTGGGAATAAGAGATAATGTATATTTTAGAAAAGTTTTGAGAATATCAAGTACAACATTGCAATAAGCTCTCATTCTTGGGTGTTTGGCCTGGTATTCCCCTTTGACTTGCTTGATCACTAACTTGGAGTCACCATAAATAGAAATCTTTTTTTCTCCCAACTTTTTTAGAATTTTGAGGCCAGCAATCAATGCCTCATATTCCACCTCATTATTTAAACATTAAAATACCAGCTTGTAAGAACTCATTCTCACATTCAGAGGGATTTTTTTTGGCTGATGTAATGGCCCAAGTATCCAAACACCAATTCCTGCTCCTTCTCTTCCTAATGCACCATCAGACTCCATGGTCCAAAGGCCATTTTCTTCATCTAGAAAAAGAATTTATGAAGACTGAATTTCTTGATTTTTAGGATCTTAAACGGCTAGCTCATAAATTTTTGTTTTCTACACTATTCTTTGAATCTCCTCAATAGGATTTGTAGGTTGTCTAGATTCCTCACCAACCTCTTTACTTTTTGTTGTGATAGTTTCATGTATGCTGCTCATTAGGTTGGGAACTTTTGAAATTTCTATTAACTGACTTCCATCATCAACAGAATCCATGTCACTAAACATAATGAAAGAGTCAAGATTAGTATGAATAACATGTATAGGATGATTGACTGGCTTTTCCTTACTGCCGATCATAAATATCATCTTCCTTTCTCTATAAAGTTTCTGGAGCTATCCAAAAACAGGGATAGTGGCGTATGAAAATTCAAGATGCAGAGTGCCCTTTAATTTTTCTCCCCAAGATCTTGAAAGTAACATTCCATACCTAGGAGGAATATCAACCACTACAACATCCATAAGTACATTTTTGGCTAGGATTTGGTCTAAGGACACTACCAAGTCTTTGATAAGGCCAAGGCATTTCGCTCTTCTAGAATCAAAAGAATAAAGATCATGGTAAGGTTGGGTGATGCTCAGTCCTAGTTTATCCATGACGGATTTAGGCATCAAATTATGAGAGGCACCAGAATCTAGCATAGCATTATGAAGGATAAGGTCATGAAGTTTAAGACTCAAATAAAAAGGAGGAATTTCACTATCTTCAGGAGTTCCTTCTAAGGCTGGACCAAAAAGGATGGTTGGCTCATCATCAGCTACATTGACTGTATCAGACATCTGATCAACCCTAAGTATTTTTGCAATTTGAAATTTGTATTTGTCATTCCTTACAAATTCAGTGAGGGGAATGGCTATCTTTAATTTAGAAATTTCATTTTCCAAACTAAAAAGATTAGATTGCTTTTCTACCTCTTTTGAAGCGATGTCCTTCCTTTCTGTTTCACCTTTAGCTTGAGTTTCCTTCTTTTAGCTTTCAATTTTCATTTCTTTGTCCTTCCTCACATTGCTAGTGGAGGCTTCATTAGTTCTATCCCAATTCTGTGTGACAATAGCTTTGTCTTTATTTTGGCCTGTAGGAGGGGTTTCTTTGCTTGGTGCATCCTTTTGCAAATTTTGTCTTGTCTAAATTATAGTAACAAGCACATTTTTGTTTCTCAAATTGTACTGCTTTTGGAGATGACTAAGGGCATTCTAATATCCTCTTTGGTACTCTTTAGTCCTATTAGCCCATAGATCTTTGCTTGCAAGCACAAATTGATGGTCATCTAGTATAAAAGCGTCTTCATAAAACTGATCTTCTTCGATTAGGAAAGTAGGCAGTTCATCTTCTTGAAAGAAATGATTTGCCTCTACAATTTATTCTTCATCTTCTTCCTGACCTTCAGTGTAGTTTTGCTAAAATGGAGCTTTTACTTGACCTTGAGGATATTGATTTCACTACTTTCTCTATCGATTTTTGAATTGTTGTTACTGTTGTCTGTGAAAGTTAGGATTCCTCACTGATGGTTCAGCTTATCGATCAATTACGGATATTTTATCCATCATGCTTTCCATAGTTTTTAATCAGGCTATCAATTTTTGCATCAGAAGATGATGCAGGTTCTTCTCTAAAAACACTCTCTTTTCCGCCCTCTCTGGATTTGATTTTGACTTCTTAATGAGAAAATCGGCTACAACACTGATTGCATTCTGCTGCATCTCTTCAAGAGTAGTTGGGTCTCTTTCTCTGAGCTGATAGGCCATCTCTAGATTGAAAGCATCAGGATAATGAAGAAGAGCCAAACCAGGAGGAGGTTTCATATCATCAGGTATAGAATTGTACATTGTATTAAATCTTGATGTGAATTCTTGAACTGTTTCATTGGGGTTCCTTTTCATTGAATTATATTCATCCAACATTTGTAATGGATTTTTCTTCTCTTGCTAATGAGCTAGAAATAATTCAGTCAATCTTTGAGAACTATTAATGGAATTTGTAGCCAGACTTCGAAACCATCTCTTAACATCTCCTGAGAAACTCTGAGTGATAATCCTCATTTAGCATTCTCCTCATCAATTTATTCTAAATCAATGTAGTCTATTAACTTGTCAACATGCTGCTGAGCTGTAATTTATGCACTTCCATCAAACAAAGGAAGTCTTTGACCATAGTTCTAAGGCAAAGCAGTAAGTTGAGCAGGCAGTAAAAGTTGAGTTACCCTATGAGGATATCAAGATTGTCTTTAGAAACCATTCTAGGGCAGCTAGGAAAAAGGGTAGGGGAAGTCAACCTATGGTTAGTACATCCTCTTCCTATTCATCCATCAAGGGTGAAATTGGAAACATGGTGGAAGGTTTCAAGAGTGAGATGTTGCAAACCCTTTCCTTATAGATGAACATTATGCACATTAGGAGAAAGCAGGAGGAAGTAGAGAGAGCCTTGGCCATTTTCTATCCTAGATGCACCAGGAGGCACCCTAAGAATGAATGTCCATTGAATTATATTGAAATTTACTCAGTCTATGAAGAAAACCATTCCACAGACAAGTGCCCTTCTTTTCCTGGTCTCAAAGTTGTATATCAAGGAGCTGAAGGGGTCACTGAGTAGCTTTGCTACATAAACCAAAGGAAACCTGATGGGCCTAGGCCATACCAGCAAGGCATGCAAGGGTTATCCCATGCATATTACAACCCCAACCAAACCACATCCATACCTTCTTGGGGACCTAATGCTCATCCTTCCTGGTCTACACCTCCTCCTTGGTCCTTTGCATCTTAGTATCATTCCCAACCAGCCAGCCAATCATTTCAACCATATGCTTTGCCACAACCTCAATGGAATTCACTGCCCTAGGGTTGGAGGCCCCAATACAACAATGTTCCTACTTTATTGCCTTCACCACCTGCCCAACCACAGCTATTACACTCTGCTCCACTTGAAAAACCCCAGATGCCTGCCTAGCCAAATCTGAACCCGAACAACAGACAAGCACAACAAGTATATAGTGGAGAGACATAATATCCAGCTTATGCTATGAGATCCAGAAATTAACCTGAGATTTGGGAGAGTTCTCCTAGATAACCAACCACCACCTCCACCTAGGGAGGTTGAAGAAGAAAGATAGCAAATCATTGTTGAAGTAAATCCACCCTTTCTTGAGAGATTAATTCAACCACTCCAGCCTACCCCAGAAGTGACTAAACTTCTAGGACAATTGAAAAACCTATGTGTCAAGATTCCCCTTCTCCAAGCCATCAAGGATGTACCTATTTACAACAAGTTGATTAAGGAGAATTTTTTCAAGCATCCAAGGAGGTGAAAAAGAGATCCCCCTACTATTAATGTCATTAGACAAGTGTTCGACTTAATGTTGGTGTAGGTAATCTATCCAAAGTATTTGGACCCTGGAAGCCCTATAGTATATGTGCACATCAATGGCACATTTTTCCACACACTTTGATCGATCTTGAGGCTGCCATTAAAGTGATGACCAGGGACACCATGCTCAAGCTCAACCTCCAAGGTTCATTGAGAAAGACCACAATAGTCCTGCAACTTGCAGACTGCTCCACAGTGACCCCCAAGGGGATTGTGGAGGATGTGATGGTCTCCATTGACTCTTGGGAGTACCCTGCAGATTTCCTAGTTCTCTAACCTAAGGCTAAGCTTACTGGTTAACCTCTCATCCTTAGGAGGCCCTCGTTTGCCACTTCTGATGCTTACATCAGCTGCAGAGCTGGGAATATGACCATCAAGAATGGGCATATGTCCAAGAAGTTAGTCTTATACCCTCCTTCTCATCCATATCTAGAACATGATTTAACTTTATGGCTAGAAGAGGAGGAAGAAGATGACGTTATACTGCCCAACTGTACTATACCTTAGAAATAACCATGGGAGGACGAAAATGGGATGAAGATGAGTTGATTGAACACCTACTCCAAAATCCAACTCCTAGTACATTATCCCTAGTAGAAGTAGTAAAGGAAACCCAGAAAAAACCATCCAATTGATATGTACCTGGCTGATTCCAACCCTCTCTGTGTCAAAACCATAGAATTCGGCCCCAAGAGAACTTTGAAAATCAATCCATCTCTTTCTATTCTCCAAGAGTAGAAGTTGTGCAACATGCTAAAGGAACATCTGGATGCCTTCGCTCAGGGTTACAAAGAAATGAAGGGAGTACACCCCTCAGTGTGCACTCACCACATTTACATCAAAGAAGGCTGCAAGCCAATCCAGTAACCCCAAAGGAGGATGGCCTTACCTCTTAAAGATATAGTCAAAGAAGAAATGCAAAAATTGGTAGATGCAGGATTCATTTTTCCTATCTTCGACAGTGAGTGGGTCTCTCCTTTGGTGTTAGTTCCCAAGAAAAATGGTAGTGGAGGATTTGTGTCGATTACAGGGAGTTGAAAAAAGCTAGAAAAAAGGACCATTTCCCTCTACCTTTAATCGACCAAGTGCTAGATGGCCTGGTAGGGAAAATGTTTTTCTCTTTTCTAGACGAATTCAACAGGTACAATCAAATCCAGCTTAGCCTAGAAGACCAGGATAAAACCACTTTCATTTGTCCTTGGGGTACTTTTTCCTATAGGGTCCTTCCTTTTGGCCTGTGCAATGCTCCTCCCACTTCCAAGAGAGCAATCCTGAGTATCTTTTCTGAGTTAGTCCATGATGTGGTAGAAATCTATATGGATGATTTCACACCTTATGGGGGTGATTTCGAGGATGCTTTGTCCAACTTAGGAAAGGTACTGCACAAGTGCATTGAAATGAACCTGTCTCTTAGTCCCAAAAAATGTGAATTCTTGATGATTGCAGGGACTGTGCTGGGTCATTCAATATCTCAGCAAGGACTGGAGGTGGACCCCAACAAAATAGCTATCATCCAAAGGGTCCCACCTCCTCAAAATCAGAGAGATGTCAAAATTTTCCTAGGATTAGTTGGATACTACCGATGGTTCATAAAGGACTTCAACAAGTTGGCCTCTCCTTTATTTGGGTTGTTGGCCAAGGACTCTAAGCTTATATGGTCAAAAAGTTGTCAAGAGGCCTTAGACATCCTGAAGAACAGGTTAACCATTGCACTGATTCTCTGAGGCCCAATTTGGGCCCTTCCTTTTCACATTGATGTTGATGCCTCACACAAAGCCATAGGAGTAGCCCTAGGTCAAATAGATGAAAAATTGCCTTATGCCATTTACTTTATCGATAAGAATTTGTCAAAGGTCAAACTTAACAACACAATGACGAAAAAGGAGCTCCTGGCTGTTGTGCATTCATTAAACAAATTTAGGCATTATATTACAGGCTATCAAACATTTCTCCATACTAACCATGTTGCAATCAAATACTTAATGAATAAACCCGATGTGAATGCTCATATTATAAGATGGTTACTTTTATTACAGCAGTTTGATCTAACTATTGTTGATAATCCTGGTAAGGAAAATGTTGTTGTAGACTTTTTGTCCAGATTAACTTTGCCTACAGGTGAAGAGGGAATGGTTGATGACCAGTTTCCAGATGAGCACTTGTTCGCTATTTCTATTCTCTCTGCATGGTTTTCTTACATAGAAAACTATTTGTTATCTACACAGTTCCCACTAAACTTGTCGTCTAAAGAGAAAGGAAAGATTATAAGGAAGAGTTCCCCCTTCACTTAGGTTGGGGAAAATCTCTTCAAAGTTGGCCCAAATCAAATCTTGAGAAGTTGTTTCAGGGAGGAGGAATTCTTTGACATCCTTCTGACCTCTCATGATGGGCCTTGTGGAGGTTACTTTGTAGCAAAGAGGATAACTGTGTTTGAAGTGTTACAAGCAGGCTATTATTGGCCCACTCTTCATCAATATGTGAAAAGATATACTAGTCAGTGTGATCTATTCCAAAGGATGGGAAATCCTACTCCAAGGGATGAAATGCCTTTGCAGCCTCAAGTGACTTTCGAGCCATTTGACAAGTGGGGCATATACTTCATTGGACCTATCGAACCTCCTTCCAAGCAAAAATAGACATCGTTGTGTGCACTGACTATCTAAATAAATGGGCTAAAACCAAGGCAATTAAGGCAGCAACAAAGGAGAAGGTGGTTGAGTTCTTAAGGGAGAATGCATTTTACAAATTTGGGTACCCTAGAGAGTTGGTCACTGATCAAGGCAGCCAGTTTACCCCCAACATGATTGAAGACTTGCTCAGCTATAACAAAATCAAGCATAGGACCTCCACTCCCTATCACCCACAAGCTAATGGGCAAGTGGATGTGACCAATAGAGCGTTGGAGGGCGTCTTGACTAAAGTGGTTAATGGAAATAGGAAAAATTGGGTAGATAGACTAGTTGAGGCTACCTAGGCCTATAATACCACCTGAAAGACCACCACTAGATTCACACCCTATGAGCCGGTCTATGGGAAAAAGGCCCTGGTGTCCATTGAGTTTGAGTATAACACATTAAGGATTGCAGCCCAACTAGATCTAGATCTCAACAGTGCACAAAAGAGAGATTGTTTTAGTTAAATGGTTTAGATGAGTTCAAAATGTAGACCCTTCTACACACAGAGATAACTCAACTTGAAAGGAAGATCTGGCACGATAAGAACATCAAGGATAAGCAATTTCAAGAAGGTGATTGGTCCTTGTTATATGGTGGTTATATGATTCTATATATAAATACTTTAAGGGCAATTTAAGGACAAGATGGCTAGGACCTAATGTTATTGAAAGATGTCATGATAATGGTTAAGTGCATATCAGAACCATAGATGAAGAGGACGTTCCTTTACTTGTTAATGGACACCGACTGAAAGTTTACAAAAGACCATTGTCAAAGCAAGAGTTCGTTGATGGTATAAATAAAACAGTGATGGTGGTGGAGCAAATTTCAGCTCCTTCCTCATAAAATACCTGAGAAAAAAAAGATAAGGACTCAGGTGAAAACCTCCATGAGGCGCCTGAGTCCCACTATTGGGTTGAAAACCTCTTAGAGTGGCCCAATGGTGTAAAAGAAAAAATAAAACAAAAAAAGGAAATAAAATGATCCCTGGGTGAAAACCTTGCTTGAGGTGCCCATGGCAAATAGCTAGGATGAAAACCTCTTAGAGGCAGACTAGTTGTTTTCAAAAAAAAAGAGAGAAAAAAATCATGAAAATTTCTATTTGCAGGTCAGCAAGGAGGAAGATCAGAGAACAAAGGAGGATAAAAAAAGGGACCTATTTCACTCACATTTTTAAATTTCCACTCATTTTCATTCATCACTCCACCATTTATTTCGTTTTTTTCACTCCTTTGCTTCAGTTTACAAGGGGACTATGTTTTCTACAGGATCCCATGTAAACCTACAAGATCCCCTGAAAACCTACAAGATGATCCTATAGGAATTATAGTGGCTTGAGAATCCTACAGGAAGTGACCCTAGGGTGAGAAAATGACCTGCCATGTCAAAATAATGACATCCCTACATCACAACTTCATTACCATACCTATCTTCCCTTTCATCACCCCTGCATTCACAATAAAAAAAAAAAATTAAAGAAAAAAAATCAATTTCAAATATATATAATATATAATATATATATATATATATATATAATATAATATATATATAATATATATATAATATATATATAAGAGAAAATATGAAACATAGAGCAGAAGGGAGAAGCACCTGAGTATTTCTCTTTTTTCCACACTCCTAGTCTTCCTCTCAATCCATGTCACCATCCTCAAAATCCCAGCAGAGTATATGATTAAAAGTTTTGAGGGAGAATCAGCTACAGGACATCCTGTAGGAAATCTTGTAGCAGCCTATACCACAGAATAAAAATCATGAGTAGCAATAAGCTTCCAGCATGAAGATCCAAGGGCAGAAGGAGCTCCAAAGCAACAACAGCATCATCATCTTCAACAATGGGTACCTGCAAATCAAAGGAATCATCGGAGAGGAATAAAAAAAGGAAGGAGAAATAGCATGCAGCCAACACACAACGAGCACCTCAGGTCTTCAACAATTACAGCAAGGTATTAGCACCACAAGTAAGTATCTCACACACTCTCCCATTTGCATAATGTATTCAAAAGATGTAAAAGTTACAAGTTGGTTTATAAGTGAAAGGTGGCTAGTTAACTTGTCCACCTTCGTTCAGCCGATGAAGACAAAATAGTTGGTCCTCCCACATGTGGCAGCAGTCAAGTCAAAGAAAGAGACGATAAGGACAAAAGCAGCTAAGTTTATAGAGGCATGAATTGGGAGTTGATTACGAGGAGAGAGGAATGATGATGTGGTCGTAGGGACCAACGGTCCAAAAATAGAAAACATACCTTCGATGCTAGTACACCACCTCACATAACTCAACCATAAGAGGAAATAATCATTGATCCCCATGCACTCATGCTCTCACTTCCTCAAGGCTCACTCTAGCAAAGTCACTCTCATACCCAGGCAACCTATAGAAGAGGAAAATTACATATGTCTCCAACGCAGGACTTCCTACAAGATTGCACAGGAAATCCTATAGGATCACACAAGAATCCTACAGGATATAGATAGACAATCAACAGGATTGGTTAAGAGGAGTTTCAGAGGGGAAAACACAGGGGTTGGCTACAATAAACACTATGAGGAGGTAGGCTCTATAATTACTTCCCATTTTCAAAGAGAATTGAACATAAAATCCCCTAGTATTGAGTGAATTTGGCAGTTGTGTAAGGGAATTGTCTCCATAGTTCTTTTAGTTATTTACTTCTACATTTAAAAATTGTGTCAACCATCTCAGCTTCTCAAAATTCACCAACAAAATGACAGGGAGGTTTAATAGAAGGGAGCCTATTAATAGTATGAGAATCCACCAACACCCTCAGGTGTTAGAAATCTTCACAAGACATAATTGGATGGGTTATTTTGAAAAATTAAGAGGGTATGATGATGAAGTGGGCCGAGATTTTTCTCTATCCCTCATTCCACTGACCAGAATTCATGCCATTGTTGTGGTGAGAGGCCTCTCCATAGATCTCACCCCTGAACTCATAAGTAGAATTACCACACTTCCCCGAGGAGTGCCTTGGAGAAAGGAAGACAACGGAGATAGCCAGATTGCCAAGAAGAAGTTCTTTTTAGAGGGAGAAGAGCCCATTGAGGACAAAAATGGAATAAGGAGAGTAAGCCTACCATATCCCTGGAATGAGTTCAGCTTCCACCTTATCAAATACATATCATGTGAGGGTAGGTATAGTGTGGTTTATCGGTGTCACTTTAGGCTTCTTCAAGATATGAGGTTTGGAGTAGAAACACCTCCTCACCATAGGCTCAGCATACATTACTTCCTTCTACAATCACTGATAGACACAAGCATAAAGGTGTAGGAGGGGAACCACCAATAATTAGCCCACCATGGGTTAATTAGAATCATCATAGAAGATGCCCTCCACAACCTTCGAATTTCTATCAAATGTAAAATTTGCAGAGACATGTAGACAAAGGAGGATATCATATCCCTCACATATTACATTATTCCTACTATCAGTGAAAAGGATGAGGAAGAAACCGAAATAGATGGAGAAGAAGAAAAGAGGGATGAAGATGAGACAGATGAGGAGGAAGAGAAGGAAGGTGATGAGGAAACAAAGGAAGATGTCAAGGAGGATACTGATAAACAAGATGAGGATCTAGAAGGAGGAGAAGAGGGGAAAAACATAGAGGAAAAGGGCAATGGAAAAGAGGAGGCAGAAGACAAGAAGGAGTCACCTAGGGTTTCTCTAGAACCCACTGATAGAAGCAGCAGTTGCCCTCACTACTCTTAACACCCCTATCAAATAGAAAGGCAAAAGACAGAGGCAGACTCCCTTATATTTCAAGACAAGGAAAATCACAAGGATAAGGCAGGGGAAATCCCAAACTCCAACCAAAATTCCCATTGTAATTGAGGACTCACCTAAAAATAGGAGAAAATTCCTCCTCCTAAGTCTCATATCAGGCCTATAACTAGATCCACCTCATCCAAAGGAAAATAAATCCTACAGTATACACAGCAGGACCTACAAGAATCAGAAGCAGTCCTACGGGAGACTCTGCTAAATCTACAGGAGACTCAAAAATTGGATAACGAGGGAAACCTACAGTAAGAAACTAAAGAAGAAAACCCAAAGCTACGGAAACCTAGCCCCCAACCTAACCTTGATTCCTACTATAGATTTATTGAAGGGTGCAGGGTCAGTCCATAAAAATTTGCTATTCCATTATTCTTTGAGCTTGAGAAGGAGAGAACCAGAACCCATAAATGGATACAGATTGCCAAGTCCAAGGGGGTGGAGGACATTAGTCACATGGAGGAGAGGCTCAATGAGATGGGAAGAGAACTAAGTAGCTTGAGGGACAGAGAGGCCATAATAAGAAATCAGTTAGAGACAAAAAATGCATGGTTGAAATGATAACTGAAGAAAGAGAAAACCAATTGGCATGTATGGTCAGTCTCTCTTTGGAAGCAATCCAGTGCAGGATGCTAGCTAAATCCTATGCCATATACCTTAAGGAATAGTGGTTGTAGTTCCAAATCAAGACCCTAGCACACATAGGCACTATGCCATTTCAGGATTATAGACAGTTCATTGATCTTTGTGATCAATGTACATTGGAAGATAGGGCCAAGATGTCTAAGTTTTATTTGCATAGCATGGCCTTAACAGACATGAATGTATGGGACTCTAATGCAAAGCTACGAGATTTACAATTGATGGCTTTAGCATCATGGATGAACCATGAGGAAGCAAGGGCTGTAGAAATGAAGATATCGACAAGAGAAAAAATAGAGCCTCTTATGATCAGAGCTGAGAAATCCAATCCAATGGCCCTCATCAGTACACATAATTTAATTGCAAATGATCCTCAGCTTGCACCCAGGTATCTCGCTGCCCAAGGGCAAGAAATTTCACATTTTGAGGACATGTTTAGGTTGTTAGTGGATGGCGGCATGCAAGCTTTCCTGAGGAGATGGAACACATTGCCATACAGTTTAAAGATAAGAGAGTACCACTCTCCTCAAAGAATGAGAGAAGCACTGAACATGACACCCATGTACAAGAAATATATGCAAATGCTCAAAGTCAATTGGATTGGATTAAGGCTCAATCCACCACTGCTCTTAGGAATGCTAGAAGGAAGGAAGGAAGAAGAAGAAAGGATGCAGTGGGAGGAGGTAGACAAGAAAGCAGGTCTCTATGAACAAGAAGAGGAGACCACAACAGAGGCATGGGATGTCAGGGAGGCCACTAGAGTTATGAAAGACATGGATATTGATTGAGTTGCTTAGAGGATGAGTAACAATTTTAGTAGGAGGGTGATGATATGCCTCATCATTGGGTAATTATATTGGCCTTAGTTCACCTCCTAGCTTAGTCAAACCAAATCTTCTCACAACTTATTACATGTTTTGATTATATTTTGTTTAATGAGATGAGTTAAAGTGAGATATTATGCCTAGTGGACTAATATGCATTGAATGTGGGTTTGGAAGAGAAAATCAAGGAATTTTGGCAAGACTAAGGTTTGAAACTCGAATGGGACAAGGGAGATAGATTATAGGAGGTAAATCCTCCTCATTTACTCCTCCCCATTCTAATATTCATCCATTAATCCCACCAGCTCGGAGTGTAATCAACCAAGTCCTGAATATTAGAAGGCAACCGAGAAAGAGATAGACAAACAGTTAGTTCATCTAGATTTTGGGACATGAGCCTCCCTAAATTAAAGGAATTCATTGGATACTTTAGTTGTATAAGTAGAGAGGCCTAGAGCCTCATTAGGATTCGAATTTTTATTGCAAAAACACTAGTTATTTTCAAGCTCTAGACTTGTGGAAGACTTTTGATATAATTTCATGTTTTGGTAATAACAATGAGCCTTTTCTTTATTCGGACTGAGTTAACTCATAGGGCTAAATCTCTTGGGTTACAGCCCAACCCTAGTAGCAAAGGCTCCTCTTCTTGTATATTTATGCTTATCTTTGTTTCATAGATTCATGGTTAAACTGTTTTTAGAAGTATTTCATTGCAAGTAGTGTAGATTTTATTAATTGTTTATTAGTTTGCTTCCATTTGCACCTTACTTCAGTAGCAGGTTAGAAAGGATAAAAGAGGCACCACAAATATGTCAGTAGGTTTCTTGGCCTCACTTCTTCCTTCTAGGATCATGATTTGAGGAAAAGACCCTTATGCAGCCCAAAAACACATATTTCCATTTCTTTCATGATATTTACAGTTTGTTTTACTTAAAATAGCATTTGATCAATTTTGCAAAGTAGGATTTCATTGCCATCTCTTCTATCTTCATTTTGCAGTATATCTCATCCATGATTCCATGTTATTCAGCAATTTCTTCATGCATAAGATAGACAGTCAATTCGTTAAATTCTGATTTTCTAGCTCATGAGAATTCTTCTTGTTTACATGACTTTTTGGAAATTACACATGTTTGATGCAAAGCAGGTGCTTCAGAAGTAGACAGAGATCTCATAGAAAGCAACCACCTTCCAATTTCATCCACCCATAGGTATTCCTTGTTTTCATCAAAACCTTCACCAATTTCATCATTTTACATTAGAAATTTCCTCAAGAATTTTGAGAGAATCCAACCATCTTCTAAACTTGGTTTTGGGTTCTGAGTGATCCTAGGCCTTTTCTCACTCCATTCCACCCATCAACCACCTTCCCTAAGCCTTCCATCACCTCCAACACCCATCATTTTTCTCATAGCTGTATCCTATAGAAATACATGGAATCCTGTAGGTTTCTAGTACATCCTGTAGATTTTCCTGTAGTGGCTTGTTTTGAGGCCGAATTGAGGGAAAACCTCTAGGAAGCCTCCCAAGGTCACCCAAGGGCCCCCCAAACCTTCCAACCATCTCCTAAACCTTCCATCCATCCACCAGCATTCCTAAACCACCTGCCACATCACTAAAAGAGATTAGTGTGCACACTTGATTTTTCATGAAAAGCATAAAAAGACAAAATAGATTTATTATAGTCCTTAACATGCATAATAGTTGTGTTTGATGTTTTTAACTTCCATGCTTAGGATAGTAACATTTTTTCATGTTAATTTAGCATCATTGCAAAGCATAGCTCTTAGAAGTTAATTAGGAAATGGTGTGCCTTAACATTGAATTTCAGTATTTTTCATTATTATAGTAGATCATCTCTCTCTTAGAGCAGATTACTATTTCTTTCATCAAGGAACCAGGCTTATTCCTAAATCCATAGAAGTCTGGCTTGCAAACCCTAGTGGTCTCTCGCCAGCTGAACAGTGACAAAAGGCAGAATCATCACTTTTACTTGTGTATATAGCACTGTCACCTCCAAGTTTGTACGAAACCTAGGTTGATAAAGTAAAGTTGGTAGCCCAAGAGTTGCAGCATTCTAGCTGCAATATTGGTGCTCATTAGCAGCCTTAGCTTCAAACCAGAAACTACGCAGAGCTTGAGGGGAAACCATAGCCACTCAGCCCAAAAACTGAACAGAAGTCATCCCAAGGCTTGTTGACCATTGCATGTACTCACAGGTTGATCGGTTCCCTCCAGTACTGTGCAATCTTGCCTTGCATGTATGGGACACTTTTTCCTAAAAAATCAAAAAAGAAAAAAAGAAAAAAACATCTCTAGGTTTTAGGGATATATTTTTAGTAGTTGAGAGTTACATGCAAAATCCATTTTAGAAACCTCTCGCCAAGTGTCGCATTTTCCTAGATTTGCGGCATGTGTGTCATAAGCCTTGATCTTGTAAAAAATATGTATTCCACACCTCAGATCTCACTCCTCACTTTTGATCATGGAGCTCTAGCGTTCCCAATGCCTCTAGGAACCTTTGGCAAACTTAGCACATATTTTTCTGGGTAAGTCTGATTTTCATGTCTTTTGTTGCATTTCTATTTCTTTTTGTATTTCGGTTTGTGTGAGTGTTGTTTGCTTGGTTTTGTTTAACACTCGTTGTCATTGTAATACATGTTAGCTTGAAGAAGCATTGTTTCAAGTTTTTCGTTTCATTTCCTTATTGTCACATGCATGACATTTTTTCTGCACTAACAGTCGTCGTTGTGGAAACTCACTTCCATAGTATTCAAAACCAGTCTTGTTAATCAATTATCGATCTAATCGGCCAATTAGCAAGCCCACCAGTAGAAACCGGCCAAAAAACTAGGTCAGGTCACTCATTTTGCCTTTTTTTGCAATAAAACGGTCCTAACTGGCTGGTTTAGCACGGAACCGGCCGGTTTTAGCAAACCATCCAGTTCCATCCTAAACCTGCTGGTTAGAGGCACACCCACCGTCAATTAAATTTTTATTTTTAAGTCACTGATATAAAGCTTTATGTCTCAATTTCCAAGGAAGTTGATGACTGAATTCTCTATGAGAGAGTGGATTAAGATGAGCTAATTTTGATGTGTTAGAAGTGATAACAAAACCTTCCTCTGATAATGAAACAACAAGAGCAATCAATTCCAATATACGTTGGTTGCTTTGTATTTTAAGATACTTGATATTCTTTTGTACATGGAGTAATTGTTTGAGTGCACAGAAACAAGCAAACTACAGCCATTGCTCTTCAAGGGCTCTCAATCGTTCCTCACATACTTTGCTAAACACTTCCCTAACATAATTCTTACTTGAAATATATACAATCTGGCACCTTTTGAAGAAACAAAATTCCACCTAATAATCAATATCATAGCCACCTGTTGATTTTAATCCACATAAACAATGCACAATATGACATATAACACTACGCTAAAAATTAAAATTAAAATACAAAATTTTAATGGAGAGCTAAGATGATACATCCCACTAACAAATTTACACAGGATGCTACTCTGGTCTCCAACAAAGAAAGGAAATATGTCTTCACAACTCTTTGTTCATGGTGCAACTTGAAAAGTTAGGAGGTCGTTGACACCTTATAATGCATAATTTGTGGAACAGAAAATCTCCCATACATCCAAGGAGCCTTGGCACATGTTCAAGTGACAAGGAATTTATGCTCTCCTTGCCCATTTTACCCTCCAATACATGACTTAAACAAAAGGAATGCCCTTTTAAAACATTGAAATAAGAAAATAAATTGACCAAATGAACTTATCCTTTAAGTTGTCTCTAGACTTTATAGGCCATTTAGAGCCTCATTGCTTATGTATTTTGTTATTTTGTGAATGATATGTATTGCACTCGGTTCCATTTTGATATATTCACCTTTACATGGTATATAAATGAGAAAACTTTGCATATTATGTCTCTATTGGCTTGGAATCATGGTTTTACATATTAAAAATAGTTTTGTTTCATTAAAACTTAATTATTTAATGTATTTTATTTAAAACCGGTTTGTTTAGACCAAACCAGTTCCGGTTAGACCGATTCCAGTCGGTAAACCAGTTCATTAGGTGGACCAGTCTGGTCACCTATTCCAATTTTAAAAAAACTGCTCGCTTCACACACTTTGTTGTTTTCCCATCTTACTGAATCATGCACTAACTATGATCACATGCATGTTCATTCACTCATGTCTACACCAGCTTTGCACATGCATTCAATGCTTTCCATTTGCAGTCACCCGTCAGTAGGTCTAGGCTACCTTGGCCTGGACCTTTACTTGCTTGGATTGCACTGCGGATTTCTGGGATGGAAGGACTTTCCTTGCTCCCAGGAATTACGCAAAGCCTGTGTTTCCAGGAAAAATAGTGTCTTTTCGATCTGCTAGTCCCACTAAGATTGGAAGCTATCTTAGAAACAAACGATCAAAGTAATTTGTGATTTCCTCTATTTATGATATATAAGAGAGAAGCAAAGGGACCAACTTGGATCTTCCGCTTGACTCCTTGCTTGATTTCTCTCCCCTTTGATAGAGCTTGCAACTCCTCTCCTACTTGTCTCACTTAGAGAATACCTGTGGAAACAAAGTAACAAAACACCATCAAAGCATCTCGATCTATTATATCATAAACAATGAAGAATCATAAATACATTGAACATACAATGGCATTCATAAATAACAAGATTCACAAGTAAACGATTGTATGGAGGAAAACTCAAAGAACTTTATTAAAATAGAAGGGAGAATTACAACCCAGCTGTCTGATCCAGCATCATCCTCCCAGCATCAAAGCCCTCTTCACCTCATGAAAAGCAAGATCACCCAACAATATGATGCCTCTTCTCAAAGACAAACTATTAACACTTCCTTAAAAATTATAAAATTCCAGCCTCTAGATCTCTCAGATGAGGGATCCATTTATAGATGTCTGCAAGTGTGTGAGTCATCTCTGGATTTTTTATTAGTGTCATTCCACTTGTATTTCTTGGTTCCACTTGGAGATTTCTTGGATCTCTTACTCATCCCTGGGTGAATTCAGAGAGGCAAGTGTCATAGGAGAAGTTTCTAGAAGATTCCATGAGCATCCACTTAGAAAACTGTCTCAGACATTTGTCCATTCTCGCTCATCACACCCCACAGAAGGCCTCTTCAATATGCATCGCACCTGGCTAGTGTAGGAGTTAGTATGCATCGCACCCTGATAGTGGAGCAGTCAGTATGGTCCAGTTTTGGCTAGTTCTGAGTGGTTTTTCAGGTGGAACTTATGGGGAATGATGTAATCAGTTGACGATGATCCTTAAGGATATGAAAAAATAATTTTAGCGGTTAAAGAGCCCTTGGTTTATTAACATATAAGATTGGGGTTACAGTGCCCAAATATGTCTATAACAGTTGCCCCTTAAAGCATGAAGTTGTAAATTTTTTGATGTCGGGTGATATGCTTTATCATGAGGATCTGAGGTATTCGAACTAGAAGGTGACCTGTATAAGATACAACACAATACATCATCATCATAATATTTTCATGATCTAGTTAAGTCGGCATTCCCATGCTCAGCTCTATAAATTCATTTCCATTTACATAGAACAGATAATTGTCTGTAGTTTCAAACTGGTGATTCTTTATATGTAGAGTCATCATCCCTTAGCTTGGATGATCATCTGTGCATCTTTTGTGTACATTTGATGTCTTTATATTCTCGAATATATCGCAGCCTGAATGGATGAAACTAGATCCAGGGTCTTCAAACTTGTTCAATGTTCACCCAATGTACAAGTTAATCCATGTGAAAAGATGTTTTGAAGTCGAGCATGGAAAGGCATCACCTGATTACTAGCCAATAATGTAAGTGTTAATAGGCACGAGAGGAATCACCGATAATGATAATGACCGTCAAGGTACTACATTACAATTCATCTGGTGTGAATATATGATCCAATGTCGAACACCATGCAAAATCTCTTGATCGAAGGCCATTGATGTAAACCTGTCACCGGAAGTGAAAAACTTGCCATTGAGGCATGCAAGCTTCAAAGTACTGAAAGGGTTGTTCCTAAGTCAACTTCTGATCCGAATTTAAATAGGAATGCAATAAAATACAGAGATAACCATATACACAAAGATGCAGTGGAAATAATGCCTCATTTCATTAATGGAAAATACTGAAATATGATTACAACCAGAATTGGAAATAAACCAGCTAGGGCGATGGTAGCTTATCTCTGAGAAGAGATGTGCGGCTACATGCCTCTGAACTGTTCTGAACTGTATTACAATGAGGCTCGAAGGACTATTTATTGTTGAGAAACAATGGAAAACCCTTCACATTCCAAAACCTAACCCTAGAAGATGAAACGCCA
>APFE030181378.1:1314-38958 GCA_000404065.3 Pinus taeda | reverse complement strand
ACTCATCCCTGGTCGAAAACAGAGAGGCAAGTGTCAGAGGGGAAGCTTCTGGAAGATTCCATGATCTTCCACCTCGCATTTTGTCCCTGCCATTTGTCCATTCCCGAACATCGCACCCTATAGAGGAGTAATTCAATATGCATCACACCTTGTACACTGAGAAGGTGATATGCATCGCACCATCTGCACTGAGCTTTCAGTATGGTCCAGTTTTGACCATTTATGAGCAGTTTTCAGTGGAGAACTTCTGGGAGATGATGTAATCAACTAACCTTGTTCCTTTAGGCAATGAAGCAACACTTTTAGGGACTTAGGATCCCTCAGTTTATGGAAATTTATGATTGGGGTTGAAGTGCCCAAAAATTTCTATAACAAGTGGGAATATTCGACACAGGGTTGAACTGGTTGCATTGAATATACAACCCTTGGTTGTTGAGGCAGTATTGATACCCAACCACTGGATGTAATTCCAGTTTGACCTGAATTTTTTTGTGAACTCTCATATGGTTGTTCTCCAAGAGGGAACAATGAAAAAGCATACTGCCCTCCATATGGCGGCATTCTAGTGTTCAAAGGATATATTAGTGTTTCAAGACTAGACTACCCAAATTGATACAGGCATGCAGGATCGATTTGCTAAGTTTCAACATAAGAAATACCAGATGGGATTCTAGATGAACAAATAGGAATAAACCATGTTGTCGAAACAGTCTCTGAGTGGACTTCAGCTAGTGATTGATAACTAGTTGGGATAGATGGTATACCAGAAAACATTGTAGGAATGACAGCAGGAAGTTCTGCTATAGCTGTATCCGATGACACAGTCCTAGATGTTGATGGTTGCTCAGATATATTTAGTCTATCCAAAATATTTCCTAGCAATTCGATAGGAACTTGCGATGAAGGATGATTAAAAGAACTAACTTTAGGGGTAGAAGGATATAAGTGGATCCCAGTTCCAAAATGTAATGGGGTACTGGATGGAAGATCCTCTACTATCTCTTCCATAGCAATCAGTCCAGGTGGAAGAGGTAGACCATTAGGTCCATAAAATATTTCTGGAGCCAAAGAATATATAGCTTTTGCAATAACAGACACTAGAGGGGTGACACCTTCTGAATTTTGGAACACAACTTCCAGATGTTCAGGTAATTGAACTTCAGTTTCTTGACCAGCTCTAGATGGAGTTGTTTCAGGTATAGAAGTGTCTACCATTACACTAGGACCAGTTCTAATGTCCTCTTGTAACTACGGAACTTCTTCTCTAAAGGCAGATGTACCAGAAATGATCGGAGTAATTGTAGTCTCTGACGATGTTGAAACACAAGTTTCAAATAAATCAGGTGAATTGGACTCAGTTAAATGAGACCGTTTTTCCTGGAATGGCTTCGTTTCCGGAGTCAAATATGGTTGAATTTCTAGTCTCTGCGAACGACAGGGTTTTGATTGACTTTCTTCCACGATTGCAGATTACTTGATGAACTCAAAATTAAGGGGAAAATGATGTTATTCTGAATTAAATAAATTTTAATGACACTTTGACACAACTTTGTTTTTTCAATTTTTAAGAGTCGAGAAAAAGCTAAAGATGACTCTAGTCCCCTTTGATTTTTAATGAGCCTGAAATGACAAGTGCTCAGATGGACCTTTTCTTTTAAGGAGTCGAAAAGGAATGAAATTGACTACTCTGGAAATCTATATAGAGGGATTACCAAACCAATCACAAAACTGCAATATACACCTTGGTGATAAATTAAAGAGAAATTACCAAGGACTTATGTACGACAATCAATCTTCCTGAATGCTGTGTTCAGTGCATTGCAATCGATAAGGCAGCAAACACAGCTTCCTATGGATAAAGGATATAAGCCTATTATGGTCTCCCAATATATACTTGACAGTACAGGGAGCACAAGTCCATGCTATCACTTGTCATATCAAAGAGGAGGAATCACCCAACCTTCGATGAAAACGATAGTTACTAGATTTTATGACGTTGAAACACGTCTCTAGCCTAGACCTCTAGATGTGTTGTGCTAGGTTCCAAAGCGTTGTTATATTCATTGAAATTTATTTTAGAGTTGATCTTGTTTAGAAGTTTGTCTTTCAATGTTCACCGCGTGATGTAGATGTAAAATTCCTAAATATGCAATCTAAAATAATAAACAATCGTTGTTTATTTTAGCAATGAAAATCCTAGCTACTAAGGAAAGAAGATTACGATTCTTTCAAACAAAGAGCAAAGAGCACACACTAAATGCATTTTTCCTAAATCATTTTTCACACATAGTCTAAGTGAAAATGCAAATGCATGTATTGTTTTTTATTCCCCTTAATGTGAAGAATGCCAGAAAGGAAAACTATGTATAGATGTGAACTATTTTCTTCAAAGCGACATTTCGACAATTTCTTTTCAAAATGAAAGGAAGACTAAACGACACTTTTTTATTTCTAATAGAAAAATGCTTTCGACGCTTCAAATATTAACAATTCAAATCAAATACACGACAAAAAGTTCAATCGACTATCTAGAGAAGGAATACTTTACGACAATTCTCCTTTTTTACACAAAACGACAATTACGACACTTTTTGCACCAAAACGACAATTCGATTTACACAATGTTTTGACGAAGGACTATAAATGATGGACAAATACATAAAAAAACATTTACTAATCCTAATCAATGGAGGATGATCTATGTAATGCAAGGAGGCTTTAGCAATGAGATACTATTCATAAGCAGCAAAAACAATTAAACAGCGCTAAAAACAAGGACAAAAACCCAAATTTCAAGGAGAGAAATAGGATTTCTCAGTCGTCGCACCTGTGCTTCACAAAAACAAAGATGCATCTCACCTACTACACATGGGAAGTGTGATGCATACTAGCTTCTAGTTACAGATAGTGCCATGGGCCATGGAGCACAACTAAGATGGGTTTTGGCTCAATTTTTCAACTGATTTCAGTGAGTTAAGCTGAGCTATTATGGACAATAAGGAGAAAAGTACAGGGGTATGATCTTGGGAGGTTATTGAGCTACCAAAAGGGCATCTAGATGTTTGTAAGTCATTTTGTTTGACTGATAAACCAAACCAGAGATTGAATGGCGCAACATTCATCTACTTTGCAATTGCAGAGCAAGAGCAATTCGAAGGCTATCTAGCTAACTTCAAGCTCCATCTATAGTTTATAAAACAAACAATCAATAAAAAACAAACAAACTATTCGTTCCCCAGCGGAGTTGCCATTTTGTTTCCAGGAAAACTAGTGTCTTTTCGATTTGCTAGTCCCACTAAGATTGGCAGCTATCTTAGAAACAAACAATCAAAGTAATTTGCAATTTCCTCTATGTATGATAAATAAGAGAGAAGCAAAGGGACCAACCTGATTCTTCCACTTGACTCCTTGCTTGATTTCTCTCCCCTTTGATAGGGGTTGCAACTCCTCTCCTACTTGTCCCACTTAGAGAATACATGTGGAAACAAAGTAATAAAACACCATCAAAGCATCTCGATCTATTATATCATAAACAATGAAGAATCATAAATACATTGAATATACATTGAAGTTCATAAATAACAAGATTCACAAGTACACGATTATATGGAGGAAAACTCAAAGAACTTTATTAAAATAGAAGGAAGAATTACAACCCAACTGTCTGATACAGCATCAAAGCCCTCTTCGCCTCACGAAAAGCAAGATCACCCAACAATATGATGCCTCTTCTCAAAGACAAACTATCAACACTTTCTTACAAATTACAAAATTCCATCCTCTAGATCTCTCAGATGAGGGATGCATTTATAGATGTCTGCAAGGGTGTGAGTCATCTCTGGGTTTTTGATTAGTGTCATTCCACTTGTAGTTCTTGGTTCCACTTGGAGATTTCTTGGATCTCTTACTCATCCCTGGGTGAATTCAGAGAGGCAAGTGTCATAGGAGAAGTTTCTAGAAGACTCCATGAGCATCCACTTAGCAAACTGTCTCAGAAATTTGTTCATTCTCACTCATCGCACCCCAAAAAAGGCCTCTTCAGTATGAATCACACCTGGCTAGTGTAGGAGTCAGTATGCATTGCACCCTGACAGTGGAGCAATCAGTATGGTCCAGTTTTGGCCAGTTCTAAGTGGTTTTTCAGGTGGAATTTTTGGGGAATGATGTAATCAGTTGACTATGATCCTTAAGGGTATGAAACAACACTTTTAGGGGTTAAATAGCCCTTTTTTTATTGACATATAATATTGGGGTTGCAGTGCCCAAATATGTTTATAATAGCCTGCCACACACTGCCTTCCCAGGATGTGATCTACGCAATTCTCAGAGACAATGCCTTAATTGACCCCCGGGATTATGCAGTGCAATTTCTCGAGTAGCAGTCATGTTGATTGAAACTACACATTGCATAGTTCCAATCCTCAGCATGCCAGGCTGAATTGTGCTCTATGCAATTCTGACAGTCAACCACTCCTAGAGAAAACTGCACAATTTTCCCAGTCATTTGATCAAGTGTGTCGCATGACAGTCCTCAATTTTCTTTTGGTTTTCAACTGATAGTTTTATTTCCATGACTATTTCTCTATCTCTAGGTATCACAAGTGTTCATCGGTCTCTCAACAGTACAGGTACAAAGGCTTCCAAGAGAGCAAGGTTAAATGACACCATTGAGAGAACAACTAGAGATGTGGTCGAGAAAGTGTTTGTGAGCTTGCCCATCTATGAAAAAACTAATCTGTGCATAGACAAGGAGATCAAGATTACATGGCATGACATTAATGATATCTTATCGGGCACCTTTGAGGAGAATCTAAAGAACCATAGAGTCTATGTCAGCATACACAAGTCTGGCTTGTATCGGGTTTCAAGCAGGTATCCCGCATTTTCATGTGTGGATATGATCCAATGGATTGTCTTGCATACTGATCCAAAGATAATGGTATTGAGTAGTGCCAGTGGAACAAAACTTGCTACCTTCTAGGCAGAGAAATTTTAAGAGATGTATCACTTACCGCAGCCATCAAACAAAATGGATGCACTCTTCACCCATCCCAACAATAATGCAAACTCAAGAAACATCTTGAAGAGTTGGGTGAGAGATTTATCTAAGTTCAGGATGACACCCAAAGATGTATATAAGACAAAGACATTAAACAAGGCTTATCAGTTCATGGTCATCTTTGCATGCCACTTATACGGGGAAGAGAGTAAAAAAACCTTCCTGCAGAGGCGGGTGATTACGTTGGATTAGCTAGTAAATGAAGGAAGACCTTTCAATTGGTTCGACATGTTGGCTCTCCAGATGAAGGGGCAAGTAATAAATTCTCAACATCTGCCCAAGGGTCAGCAACCAAATATATTCATGTTTTCCTACATGCTTGATGCAATATGTGCCTGTAAGCAATTCCCTAGCTTGGGTTGGGCATGGGCACCTTCAGAAACCTCTGTGTACATCTATTGTAGGTTATTCTCTTAGTGTAGTTTCTGTGGAGTTATACTACAGCTATCAGACTTCTTCGTCACCCTAGTGTATAGGATTATCTTTGAGCAGGATCCACCTTGCATGTCATAGGTAGCGATGGAGACATTGGTTAACATAGCAAATTAGTACACCTCACCCCTTCACACCTTCATCCAGATGTACAACGTGGATAAGGATCTGCATGTGTTATCGAAATTTTCCATAGACAAGTTGGTCATGCTATAGGTTGCATACCACATCTCGACAGGGTTGTCAGTAAGACTACACAAGAAAAATAAAGCACCTTGCCCCACTCTTCCTTTGTGGATCAGGTTGTATGAGATCTAGAGTCTCAAGCATGCTGAGGCTGAGACGGAGGAATTCAAGAGGTTCACCTTCAACGCCAAAAGTTTCAATCCATATGACCTGCATAATTTAATGAAGGACCACTGTGTGAGAGTGTATCATCCTTGGATCCACGGGGCTTGTCATTGGCCTGAGGAAGACCCATGGAGATATTGCTTGAACTCCTCAAGGCTCAATGAACCAATCAGAGTGGTTGTATAATGGTTATTAGCACACAAGGTAGCGGCACTTGATAGAGCAACAACGTCAGCAACCATGGAGGGCAGTAGACCTGCACATGGAAAAGGCAAGAGAAAGGTTGTTGACAATGCAGAAGTGGAGCAAAGCTGCAAGTTCAAGGCAGATTTACTCGTAATGAGAGCAGATTTGGAGATTGATGATGAGCCTCAGTATTGCAACAAGAATGTTGCAACTCCCAAGGCTATCGACTTTAATTATCAACCTGGGGTTCATAAAAACTTAAGAGGTATTGACACTATATGTGCAACATATAATGTGTCCTTCCCTTACTATCATGATGTAATGGAGTGCATGTACTGAAGTCAAATCCTAAATTAATTGCAGAAAATTAAATGTTCGAAATGGAACCTTAACCTATTGCAAGAAAGAAAGTGCAAGGAAAGAAACCTATTCTAATTGCATAAAGATCATGAACTAAATGTAAAATAAATCTAGCTTAACCGTATTTATCACATGTGGTGATTTAAACTAACTGAGAATGAAATCTGATCTAGAGAGTACTAACTGTTGTGTGCATGGGTAAATATAAAAGAACTCATTTTTTAAATTTTTTTTCTTTATAAATGCAAATGCTAATATCTCCTTGATCTTTGGCAAAGGAGACAAGTGTGGAGAAAGAGGGTTAAAATGGTCTTGATGGCATGGAGGTGAAGTAGAGGTCTAATGCTAGTTTCAATGATCATTTTTCTCAATTTGGGCTCAAAACAGGCTTTCCTATAGGATGCAAATTTCCTACAGGATACTACAGTGATTTCCTACGGGATCCTCTGATTTACTACAGGGTGTTACAGATTTACTATATGAAATTATAATTCATCGAATGACCAAGAAAATAAAATCCAAATTGGATGCGACAATTTCTTTTTATTTACTAGGATGTCTTAGGTCCCCATTCCAAGTGGTATCACTCAAAAAGACCTTTGTTAACCCATGCTAAAAAATAGAAAAACATTACTAGTCGAAAATCTAGAAATTTGAGAACCATTGAGCTAGTAAATCTAAACAATGCCTATCCTAATAAAGTGAAAATACAATGGGGTAATTTTTTTTATGAACTAGAATGTTTTTTTGATCTAATGCAAGTGGAACCAACTTGATTGAAGCTCGTCAGCGTGCTCTAAAAAAATAGCATAAATTTATTGTTCTTTGCCACAAAGGAGTTCCAGAAATCTAGATTTGGGAATAAGAAGAATAATCCAAGCAACTCAATGATTACTATGAACTTAAAAAGACTTTCCAAGGATAAAATAATTCTTTTGATCCTGCAAAATAACTTACATCGGCCATTTAACTCAATCCTACAACAAGAAATCAGTAATACTAAATGCAGAAGTAGAAAGAAATAAAAACAAGAGATGCATGTGAAGAAAAAGTGAAAAGAAGGAAAGAAAATGATACAAAAAAGCTCTAAGGCCCCTGGTATGGCCAAGTCCAAGGAAACTCGGAGACCTATAGAGGAGAACAAGATTTAGAATTTGAACATGACACCAATCTTCATTATTTCATCAATACAATTACATCCCTACAAGAAAATACAATGGAGCTGCAGAAATACGAGTTCTCTCCACAAGGACACTAATGAAAATCTATCCCTAGAGGAAAATTTGACTTGGTACTTATACAAAATGATTAGGAATCATTCCCTATGAATGAACGAAGCTTCCCCACCAAAATACCTTAATTAGTGGATCTGGTCCCCAATACTAGGAATCTACATTAAATGGTAGGGAACACATTCCTCGATTTTCTCAATCATTGGAGTTCCACAATCTATGCCATAATTCCATAATATCTTGTTGATTTATTATTTATGATTGATCCTCCTATAGTAGGGAGAAAGTCCCTAAATTATCTCCTCCTCCAAATATTCATAATCTGCCCAATATTCTCATAATATTCCATGAAAATAAATAATATTAGGCCCAAATATCCAATTATTCATAAACCTTCCTAATGAATATATTAAAGTTAAAAATACATTATCTAATACAGGAACAGAGGTTTAATGTGTTGAAGGATGGTCACAAGCCTTAATTTATGTTTCATTTAGAGGCATGGACCTTAATTTATGTCTAATTTAGAGGCCCATCATACCCCTTGCTGAAAGTGTTGTTCATCCTCTAAGCAATTTAGTGACCTCATTGTGCCTCCTCCATGGCCTTGGTGACATCTCTCTTGTGCATTAAAAATCTTGGTTGTAAGTTCTGTAAGGACAAGCCCAAAAACATATTTTTGCAAAGAAAAATCATTATTTCTTTATACCATTAGCTTGCTTTCTTTCCCTTATTCAAGATGGGTTCTTGAATATTTTTCAGTTTAGCAACGTCTTCCACATCCTTATCAACCTTCTGCTACCTTGTTCCACCATTTGGACACCTCTAACACCTTCAAAATGCCTTTAGATGAGAACTAGGACATCTTGTAGTAATTCCTGTCAAAACTACAGGAAACCCTTTTTAGCATAAATGATGTTCTAAGCATAGGACAGGCCCTCAACTTGACTCCCATGCCTTTTTCACATTTTTAGGCCTTGGACAAAAGCTATAAAGAGATTGGAGACCTCTTGGAAAACATCTTTTCATCACTATAGTTTGAATTTTGTTTTGATGGTGAATGCCTCATTTCCTTTTGTTGCCTTCTTCTTCTCTCTTGTGGCCTAGATGACTGCCTAATGGCCTTGGAGTTTTCTGAAAAAACTCTGTCATCTTAGGGTTTAGCATAATTTTTTCATTTCTTCTTTCTTGTAGCAACATTATGTCTTCCTATAGTAGTCATTCCTCCTCTTTTAGGGTCTTCTCATTGTATGGGAGTGATGAGAAATGATGAAGAGGGATTGGATGATGATGCTAGGGCTCAAAAGGAGTAGTGTAGGTTTGTGAAAATGGAGAGGATGCTCTGTTTGTTTTTTTTTCAAGAATGAAATGGGATGGATGAATGATGAATAGATAGTGAATATGAAGTAGATTGAGGGCTTGGAGTGGTGTGGTGGCTTGGCCTTTGCAAAAAATTCTTCTTTTAACTGTTGTCCTCATTCCTTGAAATCATCACCCTTCATAATTTGACTTTTCAACATTGCATGAGTGAAGAAGTGAGCTGCAATTAACTACTTTAAGGTTGTTGATACTGTTGACCCATCCTTAGCTTATAAAATCGCATCTCTCATGCATTGACAACAAATTTCTAATTATAATATGCTCAAGAGAAGAGGTCAATAACATTGTATACGTGTACCTACCTAATAGCCTTCTTGTAGATGTTGTTTGTTGGAGAGTGAAATCCTTGCTTGTATTTGTTTCATGTGTTTTTCTCTTTTTTCTCTAATGTTGTTCCTTGATGTATAGGTATTGGATGGTGATTTTGATGAATCCTCACTATGTTGGTGGGTTCCCTCTTGTTAAATCCCCCTGTCATGTTTCTCTGATGGATGTGGAGGGTTGTATATGTCTCATTATCACTGTTTGATGAAGCCAACCTCTGGTTTTTCCCTTTAAAACTGCTCACTACCAATCCTATAGGTGATTTTCTATATCCTGTAGGATCCTATAGGTTTTCAAGGAATCCTATAGGTTTACAGGACAACGTTTTGTATCCGACTTGTTTTGTCCATATCTCCAAAACAGTAGAATGGATTGACTTGAAATTTTCTGAGCATGTCTCCATCATCATTATGCACCTCCCCATAAAAAACATTTGATCAATGGATGCATGATTCTCGAGAAAAACTAAAAATGGTTGAAGGTGATTGAGGTCGATTTCTTGGAAACCATGCACTAGAATTTGCTGAAATTTCTTGGCCATGTTACCATTATCCATATGCATCTCCCCATGAAACAGATTTTTAAATGGATGCTCAGATATCGAGAAAATGCAAAAATGGTTGTAGGTGATGGAGGTTGATTTCTCGAAAACTGTGCACCATAATTCGCTAAAATTGCTTGAGCATGTTACCATCATCCATATGCATCTCCCCCTGAAACATCTTGGAAAATGGATGCATGGTTTTCACGTTATGGCAAAAACAAATTTATGCTCTATGTATTTTTGTATCCTGTAGTAAAATAGAGCATCTTGTATTTTTTCAGGATAGTAAGCAAATTGAATGGTAGAAGCTTGAGAATGATGGGTGGATGGTGTAAATAGATGAGGGTGATGGATTAGCATGGCCTTGGCCTTGTTGGATCATTTGAGCAAAGGAGGAGAAAGTCAAAATTTGACTTCTTTTGACTAGGCTTGACTAATTTTCCTTTTGGTACCAACTTGTTCTTGTTGCTTGCAGATGTTGGAGAGTACATCCATTCCTCAAAGAGATGCATGGAGCAAGGATTTCCTTTATTTTTTTTCTCTTTTTTTTCTTCTAGGTCTGCTAGCCGCCTCAATGAAGTTTTCAACTAGTAGGTCTGCCTAGGCACCTCAAATGAGGCTTTCACCTACGATCTTTTCTTTTTTCTCTTTTTTAGCTTTTTTCCCAACCCATTGGAGGTTTTCAATCAATGATCCAATCTTAGGCGACTAAAAGGAGGTTTTCACCTGAGATTTTTATTTTTTTCTCTTATTTATCAATTTTTATTTTATTTTTCTACCCTACTCTACTTGAAAAACAAAATCACTTTAAAGCATAATAATACTTCCAATGGAGCCATGTGCACATCAAGATGACAGAAAAAATGATTTGTAGGCTTGAAATGTATGCTTTGACATATACCTTGATTTCAGAGACTAAATGATTTGACCTTGATGATATCAAGCGCAATTGAAGAAGAGAGTATTGTTGCAACTTAGTGACTGTCTGGAACCATATTTCAATATAGTTGTGATGCCTTTGGTCCACTTGCTGATTTGGACCATCTTTGATGTATTCTTCTACCATGATCTTCAAGTCTCCCTCTTTTTGCTAATTGATCTCCTGAATACATGGAGGATTTGATGGTAACCATGAGGGAGCTTTCTTAATCTTTGATTTTGATGTATGTTCTTTTTCAAGTGCAGCCCATAATTCTTTGATCTTCTCTTTCAAATCTTCTTCTTCTGGATTTAGTCCTTCAATGATATCAAGAGAATATATTTTTTGCAATACTCTTCTTGAGCTATGGTGAATATCATTGAGCTCAAGAGGAGATGTTTGGAAGTGTTGTACCTCAACATTGTAAGTGGGCTGAGCTACTTCAATGTGTGGGTTTAGAAATGGTGGTATAGGTAGTTGAGTAGGAGTGTATATTTGAGATGGATGTGGATGGGGTTGTGGTTTTGGTGGAGGTGAATGGTAAGGATAACATGGAGTTGGGTATGGAGGATATTGAGGAAAATATTGGGGATATTGTGGATGGCTCCCATAAATTCCTTGCTAACCTTGTTGCTATGATTTGTTTTGGGGTTGAGATGGTCAATGTTGCCAAGGAAAGAGTGTGTCCCAATTACTTTGAGGTGGATGTGCATAACCTTGAAATTGTGAATTAGGCTCTTGCATCATAATAGGTTGAATAGGCTACCATGGTCCTCTTGGAGCTACATAACATAGTTGCATTGACAATTGAATTGCTACATTATCCTCTTGGTGAACTTCCTTCAATCTTGGTGATGAGGGGAAATATTTAACATCATGTGATTCTGCATGGACAACATGAATATCAGCATCTTCTTTTTTCTCATTTTGTATTCTTAACATTTCTACTCGTTTGCTTAGATTGCTAATAATTTCTATTTTAAAGTTATCAAGCAAATTTCCAAGTTTAGCTTGACTTACCGATCTTAATGGTGATTTACCTACTCTTGCCCTTCCTGTTGATATGTGTTTGCATGTTTCACAAATTTCTTCCAATGATAATTGGTATACATCACCTCTACTCATGAGATCAAGGAGATCAATCACTCATCCCTGATTGTTCTACGTAAGAGGGTTTTTAGTGTGTTGGATCATAAATGATGTAGTTTTTCCCTCTTTGCAATATACATGAACCTATTTATTATATCCTCAAGGCTCTCATCTTCCTTTTTATTCATTCTAAATATTTCTTCTTTAAGGTCATGATATTTATATTTTTCTATAAATACATTTTGCATATCATTCCATGATCTTATTGAATTAGTCCCTAAATTCATGAACCAGCTAAGAGATTTATCCTTCAATGTTGCCAGAAACAAGCTCAATTTTTGATTTTTTAATAAGTAACCATAAGATATACAAACAATTTCAAATTCAAAGAGAAAGGTTTCTAGATCCCCTAACCTTAGACTATGAAATTTTGGAAGAAAATATGGAGGGATCTTCTTCATGTGCACACTACCATCAGTATCTTGAATGGGAAATTCGAGAGGATCTTCCTCATTTTCATCATCTTCATCCATTTCTTCTACATTATTTGTCATCTTCTTCTTCTACCTGCAAAAGTGAATGGTGATGTGGCTCTTACTGCACCACGTGATCAAATGGGGCGGGTGGGTTGGCGTTGGGGAATTTTTTGTTTTTATGATTGAATGAAAACTATAATGCAATGCAGTTTTCTAATTTTGAAATTAAATATGCCTAATGCAAATATTTTGTTTTTGCAAAAAGTGAAAATAAATGAGTCAACTAGGGAAGAAAACAATGCATACTTTGACACCTCCCCTGCAACGGTGCCAAAAATTGATGAGCCTTGTATTGCAACAAGAATGTTGCAACTCCCAAGGCTACCAGCTTTAATTATCAACCCAGGGTTCGTACAAACTTAAGAGGTATCAGCACTATATGTGCAGCATGCAATGTGTCCTTCCTTTGTTGTCATGATGTAATGGAGTGCATGTACTGAAGTCAAATCCTAAACTAATTGCAGAAAATGAAATGTTCGAAATGGAACCTTAACCTATTACAAGAAAGAAATTACAAGGAAAGAAACCTATTATAATTGCATAAAGATCATGAGCTAAATGTAAAAGAAACCTAGCTTAACCCTATTTATCACATGTAATTATTTAAAATAACTGAGCATGAAATCTGATCTAGAGTGTACTAACTATTATGTGCATGTGTAAATATAAAAGAACTCATTTTTTAAATATTTTTGCTTTATAAATGCAAATGCTAATCTTTCCTTCATCTTTGGCAGGGGAGACAAGTGTGGAGCAAGGGGGTTAAAATTCTCTTGATGGCATGGAGGTCAAGTAGAGGCATAATCCCAGCTTTAATGATGTGGGCTCAAAACAGGCTTTCCTACAGCATGCATATTTCCTATAGGATGCTACAATGATTTCATACAAGATCCCGTGATTTACCACAGGATGTTACAGATTTACTATATGAAATTATAATTCATCGAATGACCAAGAAAATCAAATCCAAATTGGATGGGACAAATTTTTTTATTGACTAGGATTTCTTAGGTCCCCATTCCAAGTGGAATCACTCAAAAATACCTTTGTTAACCCATGCTAAAAAATAGAAAAACATTATTAGTCAAAAATCTAGAAATTCGAAAACTATTGAGCTAGTAAACCTAAAAAATGCCTATCCTAATCAAGTGTAAATGCAGTGGGGTAATTTTTTTATGAACTAGAATTTTTTTTTTTATCTAATGCAAGTGGACCAACTCGATTAAATCTCGTTAGCATGCTCTAAAAAAATAGCAGAAATTTGTTGTTATTTGCCACAAAGGAGTTCCAAAAATCTAGATTTGGGAATAAGACCAAGTGTCAATAGTAGAATGTAAATAATCATGTGTAAGTTGAAAAGTCATGAGGGTAGGCTAAGAGTCACAAAGGGGAACATCAAGGGTCACCCCACCCATTTCTATATATAGAACCTCATAACTCATTGAACGTAATTTTGGGAGCCAAGCTTCTAATAGGTATAACATAGAAAAAGCTTGGATTGTATTGTAACGAGCCTTGGCTTCTCCACAGTGCAGAGTGAGTACATCTCTTTGGAGGAGAAGGTGATAGTGACTATAACATTCCACTATTGGGGCTAGTGGTTTTCATGGTTGTATGTATGATTGAGTCTTTCACTCTTTTAATATAACAAAGCCAGCATGTTTCATGTATGTATTGTTATTGTAATTTGACTATTATGGTTACTGATGAGCCTCATCATTGGGTAACTATATGGACCTTCATTCACCTCCTAGGTTACTCAAATCAACTCTTCTCACAACTTATTACATGTTTTGGTTATATTTTGTTTAATGAGATGAGTCAAAGTCAGATATTACGCCTAGTGGGCTAATGTGCATTAAATACAGGTTTGTGAGAGAAAATCAGGGAATTTTGGCAAGATTAAAAGTTGAAACTCGAATGGGACAAGGAAGGGAGATTGTAGGAGGTAAATCATCCTCATTTACTCCTCCATAATTCAAATATTTCTCCATCAATCACACTAGCTTGGAGTACAAGTAGCCAAGTCATGAAGATCAAAAGGCAGTCTAGCAAGTGATAGTCAAAGAGTTAGCTCATCTTGAGTTTGGGAGCCGAGCCTTCCTATATTTAAGGAAGTAGTTGGAGACTTTAGTTGTATAAATAAAGAGGCCTATAGCCTCATTAGCATTCCAATTTTTGTTGTAAAAATACAAGTTATTTTGGAGCTCCAAACTTGTGGAATACATTGCTATGTAATTTTCTATTTTGATAATGAGAATGAGCTTTTTCATGATCCAGTACTCAGTTAACTCAGAGGGCTAGAACTCTTGGGTTAGGGCCCAACCCTAGCAGCAGAGGCCCCTCTTCTTTTATCTGTATGCTTAGATTAGTTTCATAGGTTCATGGTTAAATTGTCCTTGGAAGTATTTCATTACAAGTAGTGTAGATTTGATTAGTTTGTTTATTAGTTTGCTTCCATTTGTGCTTTACTTCAACAGTGGGTTAGAAGGGATAAAAGGAATGCCAAAAATCTATCAGTAGGTCTCTTGCAGCCCCAAAAATACAAACTTCTACTTTCTCATAGAATTTAGAGTTTGTTGTACTTAAACGAACATTTGATTAGTTTACAAGTGTAGGATTTAATTACCATTTATTCCATCTTAAGTCTTACAATATATTTCATCAATGACTTCATCTTACTCTGCAAATTTTCCTCATGCATGAAGTAGACAACTATCTCATTAAACTCTGTTTTTCTAGCTCATTGAAATTCTTCCTGTTTACATGATTTTTGGGCAAATATCATTGTTCGATGCAGTGCAGGTGTTTTAGAAGTAGAGAAAGATTTCATAGCAAGCAACCTCCTTCCAACTTCATCCATCCATAATCATTCCTTGCTTTCACTATGACCTTCACCAATTTCATCATTTTACATGGAAACTTCTCCAATCATGTTGAGCAAATCCAACCATCTCTCAACCTTGGTTTTGAGTTCTGAGTGATCTTAGGAATTTTCTCACTCCATTCCATCCACCAACCAATTTCCCTAAGCCTTCCAACACCCATCATTTATTCTCGGTCGTATCTTGTAGAAATACAGGGAATCTTGTAGGTTTTTAGGACATCCTGTAGGTTTTCTTGTATTAGCCTGTTTTGAGGCCGAATTGAGGGAAAACCTCTAGGAAGCTACACATGGTCACATAAGGGTCTCCCAACCCTTCCATCCATCCACCAGCATCCCTAAGACACCTGCCACATCACCAAAAGAGATTAACTTTCACACTTGTTTTTCCATAAAAAGAATTTAAAAAAAAAAAACAGATTTATTTCAGTCCTTTACATGCACGGTAGTGATGTTTGATGTTTTGAACTTCAAGCTTAGGATAGTAGCATTTCATACATGTTAGCTTGGAATTCTTGTAAAGCATAGTTTCTCAGCAGTTAGTTAGGAAATGGTGTGTTTTTAGCATTGGATTTCAGCCCTTTTCCTTCATTATTAATCAAGATTTTTCTGAATCCATAGAAGTCTAGCTTCAAAACCCTAGTGGTCTCTCACCAACTGAACAGTGACAAAAGGCATAACCATCACTTTTACTTTTGTATACAGCATTGTCACCTCCAAGTTTGTACGAACCCTGGATTGATAAATTAAAGCTGGTAGCCCTAAGAGTTGCATCATTCTTGCTGCAATACTAGTGCTCATCACTTTTTGGCATTGTTGACGGGGAGGTGTCTGAGTAATATGTGATTACTGCTTTCTTTCTTCCATTTCTTGTTTCTAATATCCTGCTAGTAGTTTCATTTCTGCAAAAGTAATTTAGTTTGCTTCCTTTTCCGTTCTGAATTCTTTGCTTTCCTTTCCGTTAATCTTTCAATCAAGTAGTTAATTTTTCATTTAGTCAGTAGTTTTCATTTAGTATGCAATTTCAATTCTGCAATTACTTTCAAAGTTTGAAAAAAAACACAAAACAAGACAAAAAAAAAATCATGCCTCATAGGAATAGGGATAACTTAGGGAAACTTTTTACAAATACCCCCACTGCTTCAAACAGCCAACCTTACCTCTTCTTTGGTGGTTGTGAACTGGAGGAACCCTTAGGTGAGAAACCATAAATAATTGAAGAACCTATAGAGGAAGAAGAAGAACCCATTCCTACTGTACCAATGGTTGAAAACAGAAATGACAGAGGAAATAGGGAAAGAGTTGAGGGTGCCTTCCCCAATAGGGAAACTAATGGTGATACTAAGATGAAAATATAAGCCCCTCTGCCCTTCCTCATTTCCATGGCCTGGCCTTAAAAGATCTAGACACTTTCTTATTTTAGTTTGCTGTCATATGCCGAACCTATGACTACACCAATGATGAGCAGAAGTTGAAACTATTTCCATCCACTCTTAAGTATGTAGCTTTGCCCTGGTTCATAGGTTTACCTAGAGATAGCATCACAAATTGGGCTCAAATGTATAAATCCTTCAACAACAAGTATCGCAACTACCGTAGGTCTAAAGACACTAAAGAGGAAAATTTTAGGATGACCTTATGCAATGATGAATCCCTGGAGGATTATGAAGAAATATTTCAGCTTAGCTACAAAAGGGCTAGGTGTACACTTGATCCTGAGTCACTAAAGCTAGTCCTACTTACAAGAGTAAGGGAAGATCTTCTAGATACCCTAAACTTGTTAGTAGGAGGGGATATCTACCAGTTACCCTATGAGGATATCAAGATTGTCTTAGAAACCATTCTAGGGCAGCTAGGAAAAAGGGTAGGGGTATTCAACCTATGGTCAGTCCTTCCTCTTCCATTTCATCCATCAAGTGTGAAATTGGAAACATGCTAGAGGATTTCAAGAGTGGTATGCTGCAAACCCTTGCCCTATAGATGGACATTATCCACATTAAGAGAAAACAGGAGGAAGCAGAGAGAGCCCTAGCCATTTTCTTCCCTAGATGCACCAGGAAGCACCCTAGGAATGAATGTCCATTGAATTCTATTGAAATATACTCAGTCTATGAAGAAAACCACTCCACATACAAGTGCCCTTATTTACTTGGACTAAAAGTTGTATATCAAGGAGCCGAAGGGGTAACTAAGTAGCTCTGCTACATAAAGCAAAGGATACCTCATGGGCCTAGGCCATACTAGCATGACATGCAAGGGTTATCCCATGCATATTACAACCCCAACTAGACCACATCCATACCTTCTTGGGGGCCCCCTCCTCATCCTTCCTAGTCCACACCTCCTCCTTGGTCCTTTGCACCTCAGTACCATTCCAAACTAGCCAACCAGTTATTTCAACCATATGCTCTACCACAACCTCAGTGGAGTGCATTGCCCTAGGGGTGGAGGCCCCCATACAACAATGCTCAAACTTTATTGCCTTCACCACCTGCTCAGCCATAGTTGTTACACTCTGTTCCACCTAAACAACCTCAGACATTTTCCCAGCCAGATCCGAACCCGAACAACGAACAAGCACAGCGAGTATACAGCGGAGAGACATCCTATCCATCTTATGCTGTGGAAATTTAGGAAATCAACCTGAGATTTGGGAGAGTACTCCCAGACAACCAACCTCTACCTCCACCTAGGGAGGTTGAGGAGGAAAGAGAGGAAAGCATTCCTAAAGTAAATCCACCACCCTTTCCTAAGAGATTAACCCAACCACTCCAACCTACCCCAGAAGAGATTGAACTTATGGGAGAATTGAAAAACCTATGTGTCAAAATTCCACTTCTCCAAGCTATTAAAGATGTACCTATTCACAACAATTTGATTAAGGAGAATTGTTTCAAGCATCTAGGGAGGCGAAGAAGAGATGCCCCTACCATTAATGTCATTGGACAACTATCCAACTTAATGCTGGGGTAGGTAATCCGTCCAAAATATTTGGACCCTGGAAGCCCTATAGTAGATGTGCACATCAATGGCACCATTGTCCCACACACTTTGATCGATCTTGGGGTTGCCATCAATGTGATGACCAAGGACACCATGCTCAAGCTCAACCTCCAAGGTTCATTAAGAAAGACCACAACACTTTTGCAACTTGCAGACCACTCCACAGTGACCTTTGAGGGGATTGTGGAGGATGTGATGGTCTTCATTGACTCTTGGGAGTACCCCATAGATTTCCTAGTTATCCAGCCTAAGGCTAAGCTTACTAGTTACCCTCTCATCCTTGGGAGGCCTTGGTTAGCAACTGTTGATGCTTACATTAGCTGCAAGGTTGGAAATATGACCATAAAAAATGGGCATATGTCCAAGCAGTTAGTCCTATACCCTGCTACTCAACCATCTCTAGAACATGACTTACCTTTGTGGCTAGAAGAGGAGGAGGAAGATGAAGTTTATTCTACCCAACTCTATACCTTAGAAACAACCATGGGATGGGGATATCAGGATGAAGATGATTTGATTGAACACATACTCCAAATTCCAACTCCCAGTAAATTTTCCTTAGAAGAAGTAGTAAAGGAAACCCAGAACAACCATCAAATTAATCTATTCTTAGTCGATTCCAAACCTATCCTTGTCAAAACCATAGAATTTGGCCCCGAGAGAACTTTGAAAATCAACCCATCTATTTATGTTTAGCAAGAAGAAAAGTTGTGCAACGTGCTAAAGGAATATCTGGATGCCTTTTCTTGGAATTACAAAGAAATGAAGGGAGTGCACCCCTTGGTATTTACTCACCACATTTATATCAAAGAAGGTTGCAATCCAGTTTGGCAACCCCAAAGGAGGATGAATCCAGCTCTTAAAGATATAGTCAAAGAAGAACTGCAAAAGTTGCTAGATGCAAGATTCATTTACCTTATCTCAGATAGTGAGTGGGTCTCTCCTTTGGTGTTGGTTCCAAATAAAAATGGTAACTAGAGGATTTGTGTTGATTACAAGGAGTTAAACAAAGCCACAAAGAAGGACCATTTCCCTCTACCTTTCATCGACCAAGTGCTAGATGGCCTGGCAGGGAAAACGTTTTTCTCTTTCCTAGATGGATTCAACGGGTACAATAAAATCCAGATTAGTCTGGAAGACTAGGATAAAACCACCTTCACTTGTCCTTGGGGTACTTTCGCCTATAGGGTCCTTCCTTTTGGCCTATGCAATGCTCCTACCACTTTCCAGAGAGAAGTCCTGAGTATCTTTGCTGAATTAGTCCATAATGCGGTAGAGATTTATATGGATGATTTCACACCTTATGGATGTGATTTCCAAGAAGCTTTATCCAACTTATTAAGGTGTTGCATAAATGTATTGAGATGAACCTGTCTCTCAGTCTCGAAAAATGTGAATTCTTGATGACTGTAGGGATTGTGCTAGGTCATTCAATATCTCAGCAAGGACTGTAGGTGGACCCAAACAAATAGTTATCATCCAAAGGGTCCCACCTCCTCAAAAACAGAGAGATTTCAGAAGATTCCTAGGGTTAGTTGGATACTACCGAAGCTTTATAAAAGACACGAGCAATTTGGCTTCTCCTTTATTTTGGTTTTTGGCCAAAGACTCTAAGTTTATATGGTCAAAAAGCTATCAAGAGGCCCTAGACACTCTGAAGGACAAGTTAACCACTATACTGATTCTCTGAGGCCCAAATTGGACCCTTCCTTTTCATATACATGTCGATGCCTCACACAAAGCCATAGAAGAAGCCCTAGGCCAGATAGATGAAAAATTACCTTATGCCATTTACTTTATCAGTAAGAATTTTTCAAAGGCCGAACTAAACTACACAATGACTGAAAAGGAGCTCCTAGATGTTGTGCATTCATTGAAAAAATTTAGGCATTATATTACAAGCTATCAAACATTTGTACATATTTCCCATGATGCAATCAAATATTTAATGAATAAACCTGATGTGAATGCCCGGTTACTTTTCTTACAGCAGTTTGACCTAATTTTTGTTCATAAGCCTAGCAAGGAAAATGTTGTTGTAGACTTTTTGTCAAGATTAACTTTGCCTACAAGTGAGGAGGGAATGGTTGATGATAAGTTACTAGATGAGCACCTATTCGCCATTCAGTTCTCTCTCGATGGCTTGCTGACATAGCAAACTATTTGGTATCTTCACAAATCCCACCAAATTTGTCCTCCAAAGAGAAAAGAAAAATTGTGAGGAAGAACGCCCCCTTCACTTGTATTGGGGGAAACCTCTTCAAGCTAGGCCTAGATCAAATTCTGAGAAGGTGGATCAGGGAGGAGGAATTCTTTGACATCCTTCTAACCTATCATGATGGGCTTTCTAGAGGTCACCTTGTAGCAAAGAGAACAACATTTAAAGTGTTACAAGCTGGTTATTATTAGCCCACTCTTCATTAGGACGTGAAAAGATATACTAGTCAGTGTGAGCAGTGCCAAAGGATGGCAAAGCCTACTTCAAAAGATGAAATTCCTATGCAACCTCAAGTGACTTTTGAGCCATTTGACAAGTGGGGCATGGACTTCATTGGACCTATTAATCCTCCTTCCAAGAAAAATTAGTATATCATTGTATGCACTGACTATCTGACTAAGTGGGCTAAAACCAAGGCATTCAAAGCAGCAACAAAGGAGAAGGTGGCTGAGTTCTTAAGGGAGAATGCAGTTTACAAGTTTGGGTACCCTAGAGAACTGGTCACTAATCAAGGCAGTCAGTTTACCTCCAACAAGATTGAAGACTTGCTAACCCTGCACAAGATCAAGCATAGAACCTCCACTTCCTATCACTCACAAGCTAATGGGCAAGTGGAGGTGACCAACAAAGCAGTAGAGGGAATCCTGACCAAAGTCGTTAGCAGCGGGAGGAAATATTGGGCAGAAAGACTAGTTGAGGCCACCTGGGCCTATAATACCACCTGGAAGACCACCACTGGATTCACACCCTATGAGCTATTCTATGGGAAAAAGGCCCTGATGTCCATTAAGTTTGAGTATAATGCATTGAGTATGGAAGCCCAACTATATCTAGATCTCAGCAGTGCACAAAAAGAGATATTTCTCTAGTTGAATGGTTTAGATGAGTTCAGAATGTAGGCCCTCCTACACACAGAGGTAACTCAAATTCAGAGCAAGATCTGGCATGATAAGAACATCAAGGATAAGCAATTTCAAGAAGGTGATTGGACTTTGTTATATGATTATAGGTATAAATACTTTAAGGGCAAGTTAAGGACAATATGGTTAGGGCCTTATGTTATACAGAGATGTCATGATAATGGTTCAGTGCAGATCAGAACCATAGATGCAGAGGCGATTCCTTTACTTGTTAATGTGCATAGATTGAAAGTTTACAAAAGGCAATTGTCAAAGCAAGAGTTCATTGATGGTATCAATAAAATAGTGATGGTGGTGGAGCAAACCTCAGCTCCTACCTCATCAAGTTACTGAGAAAAAAAAGAAAAAAAATAAGGAGACTCAGGTGAAAACCTCCTGAGGCACCTGAGTCCCACTATTGGGTTGAAAACCTCTTGGGGCGGCCCAATGGTGTCAAAACAAAAACAAAAAAAAACAAGATATAAAGAGAAATAAAAATATCTCTAGGTGAAAACCTCTCTTGAGGCGCCCAGGACAAGTACCTAGGATGAAAACCTCTTGGAGGCAGACTAGTTGTTTTCAAAAGAAAAATAAAAAAGAAAAAAATCATGAAAAATTGTTTGCAGGTCAGTAGGAGGACGATCAGAGAGCAAAGGAGAATCAAAAGGGACCTATTCCACTCATATTTTTATTTCTCCATTCATTATCCTTCATCATTCCACCATTCCTTTCATTTTTTCACTCATTTGCCTCAGTTTGGGTACTGTGTTTTCTACGGGATTCCCCATAAACCTACAGGATTCTCTAAAAACCTATAGGATGATCCTGTAGGAATTACAGTGGCTTGGAAATCCTAAAGGAAGTAACCCTGGGGCAAGGAAATGACCTACACATGTAAAAAAATACAATTCCTACGTCACCACTTCATTACCATACCTCTCTCCACCTTGATCACCCCTGCATTCGTTATTAAAAAAATCAGTTTTCAAAAAAAAAATACTCTTCAAGAAAAAACATAGAGAAAAAATGAGACAGGGAGCAAACATGAACATCATTTGAAGGGTTATTTCTCATTATTCACACACCCCTAGACCTCCTCTCTGTCCATGTTCATCATCCTCGAGTCCCCGCAGTAGAAATGATTAAAAATTCTAAGGAAGAAATAGCTACAGGGCATCCTGTAGGAAATCTTGTAGTAGCCTATCCCACAGAATAAAAATCATAAGTTGCAGCAATTTTCCAACATGGAGATCCAAGGGTAGAAGAAGCTCCAGAGTAGTAGCAACACCATCATCTTCAACACCAGGTACCTACGCATCAAAGAAATCATCAAAGGACAATAAAATAAAAAATAAGGAGAGATCACATGCAACCAACATACAGCAAAATCCTCGTTTCTTCAACAAACTGCAGCAAGGTATTGTTACCACAGGTAAGTATCTCGCTTCACTCTCTCATTTGCATAATGCAATCAAAAGATGTACAGGTTGTGAATGAGTTTGTTTATAAGTGAAAGGTGGCAAGTTAACTTGGCCACCTTCGTTCAATCAGCGAGGACAAAACAGTTAGTCCTCACACACAAGGCAACAGTCAAGTCAAAGAAAAGGAGGATGAGATCAAAAGTAGTTAAGGCTATGGATGCTCGAAGTGGGTGTTGATTATGAGGTGAAAGGAATGATGATGTGGTACTGGGGACCATCGGTCCAAAAATAGAAATCCATACCTCGGCTTCCAGTACACCACCTCACTCAACTCAACCATAAGAGGAAATAAACATTGATCCCCATGCACTCATGCATTCATATTCTCTAGGCTCACTCTAGCAAAGTCACTCTCATCCCCAAGCAACCTACAAGAGAGGAAAACTTCATTTTTTCCTGCGCAAGACTTCCTATAGGATCTTACGGGAAATCCTACAGGATAATAAAGGAATCCTATAGGATACAGTCAGGGAAGCTATAGCATTGGCAGAGAGCGATTTCGGAGGGGGAAATGTAGGGGTTGGCTACAACAAGCACTATGAGGAGGTAGGCTCTACATTTCCTTCCATTTTTCCAAGTAAAAAGAATATAAAAATCTCCTAGTTTGATGAAATTGATAGTTGTAGAAGGGAATTGTGTCCACAGAAATTTCAGTCCCATTTCCTCCATTAAAACTTTGTATCTCTTCTCCTCAAATTCATGAGACAAAATGATAGGGGGTTTAATAGAAGGGATCCCATTAACACTGTAAGGATTCATTGACACGCTCCTATGCTAGAAATTTTCACAAGGCATAATTGGATGGGGTACTTTGAGGAATTGAGGGGATATGATGATGAAGTAGCTAGAGATTTTGCTCTCTCCCTCATTCCACTGACCAAGACCCATGCCACTGTTGTGGTGAGAGGCCTCTCCATAGATATCACCCCTAAACTCATAAGCAGAATTACCACACTTCCCTTAGGAGTGCCTTGGAGAAAGGAAGATAGGGGAGATAGCCAAACTGCAAAGAAGAAATTCTTTCTAGAGGGAGAGGAGCCCATTGAAGAAAAAAATGGAGTGAGGAGAGCAAGCCTGCCATACCCTTGGAATGAGGTAAGCTACCATCTTATAAAATATATATCATGTGAAGGTAGGTATAGTGTGGTATATGGATATCAATTTAGGCTTCTTGTACAATTGAGGTTTGGAGCATAAACACCTCCTCACCACAATCTTAGCATACCATAGTTCCTTTTGCAATCATTGATATATACAAGCATGAAGGTGCAGGAAAGAAACTACCAATAGCTATTCCACCATGGGTTAATTAGAATCATCATAGAAGATGCCCTCCAAAACCTTAGAATTCCTATCACTTGAGAAATTTTCAAAGACATGTCGGCAGAGGTGGATATCAAGGCCCTCACATATGATAGAAGCCCTATTGTCAGTGAAAGGATGAATAAGTGAATGAAATAGATGAAGAAGAAGCAGAGAAGGATGAAGCGGAAATAAATGAGGAAGAGGAAGAGAAAGGGAAGGGAAGTGATGAAGAAACATAGGAATATGTCAAGGAGGAAACTGATAAACAAGATGAGGATCTAGAGGGAGAAGAAGAGGAGAAGGGTAAAGGTGAAAAGGGCGATGGACAAGAGGAGGCAGAGGACAAGGAGGAGTCACTGAGGGTGTCTCCAAAACCCACTGAGAAAGAGGCAACAGCTACCCTCACTGCCCTTAGCACCCCTATCAAACAAAAAGGAAAAATACAAAGGAAAACCCCCTTATACTTCATAACAATAAAAAGTACAAGGATAAGGAAGGGAAAACCTGAAACTCCAACCAAGGTTCCCATTGTTATTGAGGACTCACCTAAACAACAAGAGAAAATGGCTCCTCTTACAAAAACTCAAGGAGAAGGATCCTTAGCACAAGCCTCCCCTAAGTCTCCTATCACTTATGAGAGAAGGCATGTGACTAGATCTACCTCATCCAAAGGAAAAGACATCCTACATGATACACAGCAGGACCTACAGGAAGCAGAGGCAGTCCTATAGGAAACTCTGCTAAACCTACAAGAAACTCAGAAATTGGATAAGGGAGGAAGTATGCAGCAAGAAACAAAGAGAGAGGACCTAGAGATAAGGGAACCTAGTCCTTAACCTAACCTTGACTCCTACTACAGATTTATAGAAGGGGGCAAGGTCATTCCACAAAAATTTTCCATCCCAATATTTTTTGAGCTTGAGAAAGAAAGGGCCAGAACACATAGATGGATGTAGATTCCCAATTACAAGGGAGTGGAGGACATTGGTCACATGGAGGAAAAGCTCAAAGAGATGGGCAAAGAACTAAGTAGCCTGAGGGATAGAGAGGCCATAATAAAAACTTAGTTCGAGGCAGAAAATGCACGGTTGAAAGGACAACTACAAGAAAGAGAGAATCAATTGGCATCCATGGCCAGTCTATCTTTGGAAGCAATCCAATGTAGGATGCCAGCTAAGTCCTATGCATTATACCTTAAGGAACAGTGACTGTAGTTCAAAATCAAGACCCTAGCATAGAGAGGCACTATGCCATTCCAAGATTATAGACAATTCATTGATCTTTGTGATCAAAGCACATTAGAAGATAGGGCTAAGATGTCTGAGTTCTACTTGCATAACATGGCCTTGATAGATATGAATGTATGGGACCCTAATGCAAAGCTAAGGGATTTACATTTGATGGCTTTGACATCACGGATGAACCATGAGGAAGAAAGGGCTGCAGAAATGAAGAGGATATTGGCAAGGGAACAAACAGATCCTCTCATGATAAGAGCTGAGCAGTCCAATCCAATGGTTTTCATCATCACACATAATTTAATTGCAAATTATCCTCAACTTGCACCAAGGTATCTTGCCACCCAAGAGAAAGAAATTACACATTTTGAGGATATGTTCGAACTGTTAGGGGATGATAGCATGCAATCTTGCCCAAGGATATGGAATACTTTGCCTTACAGTTTGAAAATCAGAGAGTACCATTCTACTCAAAGGATGACAAAAGCACTGAACAGGACACCCATGTACAAACAAACCATCCAAAGGCTCAAAGTCAATTGGATTGGCATAAGACTCAATCCACCACTACTCTTGGGGATGTTAGAAGGAAGGAAGGAAGAGGAAGAAAGAAAGCAATGGGAGGAGATAGAAAGGAAGGCCAGGTTCTATGCACAAGAAGAAGATCCCACAGCAGAAGCATGGGATGTCAGGGAAGCCACTAGAGCTATGAAAGACATGGATATTGGTTGAGTTTCTCAGAGGATGATAAACACTTTCAGTAGGGGGGTGATAATGAGCCTCATCATTGGGTAACTATATGGACCTTCATTCACCTCCTAGATTAGTCAAATCAACTCTTCTCACAACTTATTACATGTTTTGATTATATTTTGTTTAATGAGATGAGTCAAAGCGAGATATTATTCCTAGTGGACTAATGTACATTAAATGTAGGTTTGTGAGAGAAAATCAGGGAATTTTGCAAGATTAAAGGCTAAAACTCGAATGGAACAAGGAAGAGAGATTCTAGGAGGTAAATCCTCCTCATTTACTCCTCCCTCATTTGAATATTCCTCCATCAATCACACTAGCTCAGAGTACAAGCAACCAAGTCATGAAGATCAAAGGGCAGTCGAGCAAGTGATAGCCAAAGATTTAGCTCATGTCGAGTTTGGGAGCCGAGCCTTCCTAGATTTGAGGAAGTTGTTGGAGAATTCAGTTGTATAAATGAAGAGGCCTAGAGCCTCATTAGGATTCGAATTTTTGTTGTAAAAACACTAGTTATTTTGGAGCTCCAGGCTTATGGAAGACATTGCTATGTAATTTTCTGTTTTGATAATGAGAATGAGATTTTTCATGATCCAAACCTGAGTTAACTCAGAGGGCTGAATATCTTGGATTAGGGCCCAACCCTAGTAGAAAAGGCTTCTCTTCTTGTATATGTATGCTTAGATTAGTTTCATAGATTCATGGTTAAATTTTCCTTAGAAGTATTTAATTGCAAGTGGTGTAGATTTGATTAGTTTGTTTATTAGTTTGCTTCCATTTGTGCTTTACTTCAACAGCGGGTTAGAAGGGATAAAAGGAACAACAAAAATTTGTCCATATGTGTCTTGGCCTCACTTCCTCCTTCAGGGATCATGATTTGAGGAAAGGATCCCTATGCAGCCCCAAAAAGACAGATTTCTACTTTCTCTTAGAATTTAGAGTTTATTGTACTTGAACCAGCATTTGATCAGTTTGCAAGTGTATGATTTATTTACCAATTCTTCCATTTTCATTCTTACAATAGATCTCATCAACGACTTCATCTTACTCTGCAAATTTTCCTCATGCATGAAGTAGACAGTTAGCTCATTAAACTCTATTTTTCTAGCTCATTGAAATTCTTCTTGTTTACATGATTTTTGGGCAAATATCATTGTTCGATGCAGTGCAGGTGTTCCAGAAGTAGAGAAATATTTCATAGAAAGAAACCTCCTTCCAACTTCATCCATCCATAATCATTCCTTCCTTTCACTAACACCTTCACCAATTTCATCATTTTACATGGAAATTTCTCCAAGTATGTTGAGCAAATCCTACCATCTCCCAACCTTGGTTTTGAGTTCTGATTGATCCTAGGAATTTTCTCACTCCATTCCATCCACCAGCCACCTTCCCTAAGCCTTCCATCACCTCCAACACCCATCATTTTTCTCTCTGTTGTATCCTATAGAAAAACAGGGAATCATGTAGGTTTTTAGGACATCCTCTAGGTTTTCCTATAGTGGCCTATTTTGAGGCTGAATTGAGGGAAAACCTCCAGGAAGCCACACAAGGTCACCTAAGGGTCTCCCAAACCTTCCAACCATCCACCAGAATCCCTAAGACACCTACCACATCACCAAAAGAGATTAGCTTTCAGACTTGTTTTTCCATAAAAATGAATAAAAAGAGAAAAAATAGATTTATTTCAATCCTTCACATGCATAGTAGTGATGTTTGATGTTTTGAAATTTCATGCTTAGTATAGTATCATTTCATACATATTAGCTTGGAATTCTTGTAAAGCATAGTTTCTCAGCAGTTAGTTAGGAAATGGTGTGTTTTTAGCATTAGATTTCAATCCCTTTCCTTATTGCAGTAGACAAGCTTTCTCCTAGAGTAGATTTCTCTTTCTTTCATCAATAATCAAGCTTCTTTTGAATCCATAAAGTCTCACTTGAAAACCCTAGTGGTATCTCACCAACTGAACAGTGAAAAAAGGCATAACCATCACTTTTAGTTGTGTATACAGCACTATCACCTCCAAGTTTGTACAAACCTCGGGTTGATAAAGTAAAATTGGTAGCTCCAGGAGCTACAACATTCTTGTTGCAATACTGGTGCTCATCAATTACTCTAACAATTTATGTAGTTGTAACTTATGCATGTATGTGTGGAGTATTTTGTATGTGTTTGTATGAATCTTATCGAAGCGTGTTGTTGGTTTAACTGATCATTTTGAATTTTCAATTATTCTTCTTTCCACCTATGATGGCTTTCAGCTCGTGTGTTCCCTTTCAAGTTGTGTATTATTACAGGCTTCTAAGCGGTGCACTCCTCTCCCTTTCCCTGTGTTAGATCCTTTCCATGCATCTTCTCTGACTTGCCGCAAGGTCACACCCTTGCTTCCAACAAGGAAATATTACTTACCTCTGAACACAATCGTAGTCAAGGCGATACCATACAACCCACTTTTGGGACTCCTACTCCAAATAGTCTGAGGTCTAGTTGGGACTTCTTATAGTGGATATCCCCTGACATGTTGGTAGGTCCAACACTGTCAAAATTTCTAGTGCTAGAAGGAGGGCCAGATGACACATTGAGTCCTCATAATCTATTTTGAATCTTTGCACATATATCATGGAGTTTGTTACAGTTCACCCTCTGAAATATTTTTCCAACAAACGTATCTTTGAAGTCGAAAGGGAGTTCTAGGATGACTTGTCAAAAATCACATATGATGGTGAAGGTAAAGTGACCTGGCCTGAACACTTAGATGACCTCCATGCACTCATGGAGAATGTGGAAGGTCTTAATGAAACAAAGGTTTATATATTGCTCGCAGACACACTTCCCGACTACTCATTGCTATGGTGTGCCATGTTGCCTTGTAATTCCATGAACGCATTCAAATAGCTTAGTGATCTAATAGAATCTATCTTTCACCATTTCAATCATGAAGCACTTGATAAGAAAATTTTACAACAACAGAAGGCCCCGCGTGAATCTCTAATGGAATTTTGGGGGCACTTATGTCTTCTCTCTTTTGAAGCTCCAAAAATTAATATGAAGTTCCAATATCTTTGGGAAAGATATGAGTATGTTTGTATCAAATCGTTCTACCTGAAAGTGAAAAAAAAATCAAACCCCACTCAACATACTTTGGTGATGGAGCTATGTAACCTTAAGTGGACACAGTCGCTTTCACAAGTGATTGTTCGTCGTCCTCTCATTAAACAGCTCCACCCCCATAGAGTGATGTGGGAGAGCATGCACATAAGCCTGTTGAACTATCACATCATCCCACCCTCACTACTTTCAATTTCTGCACCAATTTGGTTTGGAAGCCCATGGGTTGTCTTATGCACTTGTTGCCTCAACCTCCATCCCTGCATTATGTTGATCCTTCGGATTGTACTGTGTTATGTTCTTTCATTCCAGACTCCACACTTGTTTTCAATGAGGATCAACCTATCTAAGGAGTTGGTGTTTCTCAACCAACCTGCGTTTTCATTTACAATGAGTATGAATGGGAATCTGAACATGAACCTATGGTGAAGGATGACCTATTTTTATCCGCACCTCCTCCGCTTTTCCCTAGCATCTTTGGTGATGCTACCATCTATGATTTTACTTATGTAAATTTATCAATTGATGCATCTACTTCCGATCCTTCACAGGATACACCCGATGTCAGTCCATCATTGGATAGCAGAGAGGAAAAATCTATCATTGAGAATCCACTCGAGATTTCATCTACTTTTTTTGGAAATAGAGAGGGTGAACATTCTTGATTCTCATCTACCCCTATATATGATTCATCAGACCATGAGGATACTGATGAAATCATTTATTTTTTTTATCGTAGTTGTCATGATATTTTTATTCCTATATTCGATCACGATGTTGATTCAATTGATGTTGATATTTCTAAGCCACCCATTTATGATGATCTATTTTTCGATGAAGTTGAAACCCTGCAGGCTGTCAAGGCACTTCAGCCCGAGCTGATGGTTATGTCAAGCCCTCGCTTTCCTGAGGTTAGTTTCACTTCTGATCAGGATATTGTTGAACCGCCCAATACTCCTCATCACTCATCTGTATCCATTGAAGATCAATTCAAAACACAGATTTCTCTTCCTCCACCTAAATCACATGATCCCATCACTCATGCATTGGAGGAATCATACACAACAAGCACACTTGCAAGGCGTAAGTTGTCTCTCTTTCTCATGTTTTCTTGTTTGTCACGGTCAAAAGAGTGTGCATGCTTATCATCTGCATGTAGTGTGTCACAGCACCATGTTAAGTCCACAGAATGCTTGTCTTGTGCTTTCACTCTTTTCATTTCTGTGGATGCCTTTAAACTCGAAGTGTGTTGGTCTTCATTGTTATATATTTCACGTTTGCTAGTTTGCATGACTCTCTGTTTCGTGAACCATGCCTTCACCAACATGGGTCAACCAATGTGTCGATGGCTGCATTGGAAATATCACTTAACGTGATCAAACCCATGCAATGTTAGCTTAGGAATAGGAGTAGTGTTTTATTTTTGTCTTGTGTTCTTGCATGCATGTTTTATTTATTACTTTGTTTCTTTGCTTTCTTTCTTTCTTTATTTTCTTACTTTATTTGCTTTCACATTTTCTTCTCCTCTTTGCTTTTTTATTTTGTTGGTTTGTTTACGTTCGTAGGTTAGTTTCGCATGTAAGCATGACAGACTCTTAAGACAAGCAGGGTAAAGTACAAGAAGACTTGTTCAGTTGTCAACACTTGGTTATTTGTTTTCCTCTCTCTTTATCCAGAACTTGGTGTCTCCAATCAATGATACACCAATGGAAAATATGTTCTTTTCAAAGTGAATCTTGGTGAAAACACAACACTTGCGCTTTAACTAGTACCACCTACTCTAGAAATTTTTTTGGGTTAACCCTTGTCAACTCAGTCAAGTAGAGTAAGGTGAGGGGGAAAACCTTATCAAGTATGTCAGAGGTATATATAACATACTTATCTGAAGGAACAACCTCTTCAGCTCTCAATAAGTTGAGATCCCTCTTTTGCCTCTGAAAATAAATAAGTGTCTATGCACAGTTCTTTGAAAATGAAAAAAAATGAAACATCAATAAGGCGAAAGAAGAGAAAGGATTCCTACGCAGATATGTGATGCAAGTAACTCCGCTAGGGTACTGACCAGGCTCTCTAGCAGCGGAGTGATGCTTATGTTCCTATGTGACTCTGTTGGGGTACTGTCGAGGCCTGCTGGAAACAGAGCAACACCAGAGATGAAACTTAAACTCTGAAGGTCATATTACGTGTGCACCAATATACCCCTTGTCCCCAATAGAAATAACTAAGTTGACTTTGATTGGAATGTGTGTTGACCAATCAAGAGCGTGGTAGGTGCTACATATTTCACTCAAGCTAGTGTGGAAACCATGATGAAAAAATAATAGAGCAATACTTCAGGAGGAGTTAGACTTGCTTTTCACAAAACAGGGTCCATTTAGAGAGATGGAGTTCTACCAGTGTGTCACCAATGTTGTAGCGGCTACAACCATCCTCCAAATTTTTTCCTTATGTTCATTTTGGAGCCTCCCTACCAACCATCCTTAGCAGCATGTCTTGCACTGCCCAGGTAATTATGCTTTCATTTGAGTTTATTTGGCTTATCATCTTGTGTTCACTAAATTGCTTGTCTTTCACCCACAAGTTGACCTCTCGTGACTTGGTCTAAAAGCTGCTCTGGTGCTAACTTGGAAAACTATGTAGCACTGGAAGGAAACCAACCTTGCTCTCCAGAATTGCATAGTGCATCCAACACTTCTCTCCAAAATTGTGCAGAGAAGGAAGGCTTCCTTCCCCAAGAATATTGTGCTGAGAAGCCCATCACTGGGCTCATTCTCAGAATTTTCACAGTTCTAACTGGAAGCCTTGGCTTCAGTCTAGAAATTGTATAGATCTTAAGAGGTAGCTAGAACCACTCAGCCCATAAACTATGCAAAAGTCATCCCAAGGCTTGCTGACCATTGCATGTGCTCACAAGTTGACCGGTTCCCTCCAAGACTATGCAATCTTGCCTTGCATGCATGGGCAACTTTTTACCAAAAAATCAAAAATAAAAAATCATCCCTAGATTTTAGGGATCTATTTTAGCAACTAGGGGTTACATGCGAAATTCGTTTCAGAAACCTCCCGCCAAGTGTCGTTTTTTCCTAGATTTGTGGCATGCATGTCATAAGCCTCGATCTTGTCAAAACTATTTATTCAACACCTTTGAGCTCACTCCTTACTTTTGATCTTGGATATTTGGCATTCACAACGCATCTAGGAACCTTCGACACACTCAGAACAACTTTTTATGGGTAAGTCTACTTTTCATGTTTTTTGCTGCTTTTTTGTCACTTTTTGTATTTTAGATTGTGTGAGTGTTGTTTACTTGGTTTTTTTGAATTCTTGTTGTCATTTTAATGCATCTTAGCTTGTAGAAGCATTGTTTCAAGTTTTTCATTGCATTCCCTTGATGTCGCATGCATGACACTATTTTTTCACTAACTTTCGTCGTTGCGGTGACTTACTTCACACACTTTGTTGTTTTCCAATCTTATTGAATCCTACACTCATTGTGATCACATGCATGTTCATTCACTCATGTATGCACTAGCTTTGCACATGAATTCATTCCTTTCTGTTTTTAGTGGCTCGTCAATAGGTCTGAGTTTCCTTGGCCCAAACCTTGCCTTGTCTAGCTTTCACTGTGCATTTCTAGGATGGAAGGGCTTACCTTGTTCGTAGGAATTGTGTAGAACATGCCTCACTTTGACCTCCCAGGATGTGCTCTCCGCAATTCTGAGAGGCGATGCCTCAGTTGCCCCCCGGGGATTGCATAGTATAATTTCTCGGGTAGTAGTGATGTTGACCGAAACTGTGCATTGCACATTTACATTCCTCAGTGGGCCAAGCTAGACTATGCTCTGCGCAATTCTGGCAATCAATATCCCAACCTCTCCCAGAGAAAACTACACAATTTCCTAGTCAGTCAATCAGGTGTGTTGCATGGCAGTCCTCAAGTTGATTTTGGTTTTCAACTAACAGTTTTCTTGCCATGAGTGTTGCTCTGTCTCCAAGTATCATAGGTGTTCATCAGCCTCTCAGTAGTACAGTTACAATGGTTTCTAAGAGAGCAGGGTCAAAGGACACCATTGAGAACACAACTGGAGATGTGGTCAGGCAAGTATCCGTGAACTTTCCCATCTATTAAGACTCTAAGTTGTTCATAGACAAGAAGATCAAGATTACATGGCAGGACATCAATGACATCTTCTCAAGCATCGTTAAGGAGAATCTAGAGGACCGCAAAGTCTATGTCAACATACACAAGTCTGGTGTGTACTAGGTTGCATGCAGGTATCATGCATTTCCATGCACAGACATGATCCACTGGATTGTCTCGCATACTAATCCATAGATAATAGTATTGATCAGTTTCAGTGGAACAGAACTTGCTACCTTCAGGGCAAAGAACTTGTAGGAGATGTATCACTTACTAGAGCCGGTGGAAAATATGGATGCACTCTTCACCCATCCCAATAGTAGTGCAAACTCAAAAGACATCTTGAAGAGGTGGGTGAGAGAGTTGTCTAAGTTCAGGACAACACCCAACTAGGTATACAAGACAAAGACATTACGGAAGGCTTATCAGTTCTTTATCATCTTCGCATGCCACTTATACAACCAAGAGAGTATAGAAACCTTCCATGGAGTTGGGTGATTGTTTTGGATTAGCTAGCAAACGAAGGAATACCTTGCAATTGGTCTGACATGTTGTATTTCCAACTGAAGGTGCAAGTATCAAATGCCCAGTATCCACCCAAGGGTCAGCAAGAAAAATTATTCATGTTCACCCACATACTTGATGCAATTTGTGCCCATCAACAGTTCCCTGGCTTGGTTGGGGCATGGACACCTTCAGAAACCTTTGTTCACATCTATTGCAGGTTGTTCTCCGAGTGCAATTTCCATAAAATTATACTACAACTATCATACCACTTCGTCACCCCAGTGTATAGGATGATCTTTGAGTAGGAGCTACCTTACATGTCACAGGAAGCGATGGAGGCATTGGTTAACATCACAGATTTTTATGCCTCACCCCTTCGCACCTTCATCCAGATGTAAAGTGTGGAGAAGGCTCCGCATGTATTACCAAAGTTTTCCATGGACAAGATGGTCATGCAAGAGGTTGCATACCAATTCTTGACAAGGTTGTCAGTGAGACTGCATAGGAAGAGGAAGGCGCCTTTGTTATCGATGTATTTGGGCACTGCAACCCCAATCGTATATGTCGATAAACCAAGGGATATTTAACCCCTAAAATTGTTGTTTCATACCCTAAAAGATCATGGTCAACTAATTACATCATTTCCCAAAAGTTCCACCTGAAAAACCACTCAGAACTAGCCAAAACTGGACCATATTGACTGCTCCTTGGTCAAGGTGCGATACATACTGACTACTACACTAGCCAGGTGCGATGCATACCTAAAGAGCCTTCTGTGGGGCACGATGAGTGAGAATAGACAAATGGAAAAGACAATTTGCTAAGTGGATGCCTATGGAATCTTCTAGAAACTTCTCATATGACACTTGCTTCTCAGAATTCGCCCAGGGATGAGTAAGAGATCAATGAAATCTCCAAGTGGAACCAAGAACTATCAGTGAAATGACACTAATCAAAAACCTAGAGCTAACTCACACCTCTTCAAATATCTATAAATGGATCCCTCATCTGAGAGATCTAGAGGCTGGAACTTTGTAATTTGTAAGGAAGTGTTGTTGGTTTCTATTTGAGAAGAGACATTGTATTATTGGGTGATATTGCTTTTCATGAGGTGAAGAGGGCTTTGATGCCAGGAGGATGATGTTGGATCAGACAGCTAGGTTGTAATCCTCTCTTCTACTATTAGTAAAGTTCTTTGATTTTTCCTCCATATAATCGTGTATTTGTGAATCTTGTTATTTGTGAATGCAATTGTATGGTCAATTTATTTCTCATTCTGCATTGTTTATGATATTATAGATTGAGATGCTTTGATGGTATTTTGTTTCTTTGCCTCTACAGGTATTCTCTAAAGTGGGAAAAGTAGGAGAAGAGTGGCAAGCTCTATCAAGGGAGAGAGGAAACAAGCAAGGAACCAAGAAAAAGATCCAGGTTGGTCCTCTTTGCTTCTCTCCTATCTATCGTACATAAAGGAAATCATAAGTTGCTTTGATTGTTTGTTTCTAAGATAGCTACCCATCTTAGTGGGACTAGCAGATCGAAAAGACACTAGTTTTCCAAGAAACAAAATGGCGACTCCGCTGGGGAACGAATAGTTTGTTTGTTTGTTATTGTTGTTTGCTTTATAAACTACAGAAAAAGCCTGAAGTTAGCCAGCTAGCCTTCGAACTGCTTTTGCTATGCAACTGCAAAGTAGATGAATGTTGCTTCAGTCAATCTCCGGGTTGGTTTATGAACTAAACATTTGACTTACAAGCATCCTAAATGCCCTTGTGGTAGCTCAATAACCTCTTAAGATCATACCCCTATACTTTGTTTTTACTGTCTATCATAGCTTAGCCTAAATCACTGAACTTAGCTGCAAATTTTGAGCAAAAACCAAGCTCAGTTTCATTCCCTAGCCCATCGCACTATCTGTAATTGGTAGTATGTAGGCATCGTACCTCCTGTGTGTTGCAGGTGAGATGAATCCATGTTTCCCTTAAGGACAGGTGCAATGACTAAATGATAGTGTTTCTCTCTTTGAAATTTGGTTTTTTCCTCCTTGTTTTCAGCTCTATTTAGTAGTTTTGCTACTTATGATCAGTATATCATTTCTAAAGCCTCCTTCCTTTACATTATTCAGCCTCCATTGATAAATATTTGTAATTTTTTTGTGTATTTTTCTATCATTTACAATCCTTCTTTGTCAAAAGTAGCTTAATCGAACTCTCGTTTTTTGCTGCAAAAGTGTCGTAACTATCATTTTGAGTCAAGAAGAAGAGTGTCATAAAGTCTTCCTCTTCTAGATAGTCAATTGTACTTTCACCATTGTATTTGATTTGAATTGTTAATATTTAAAGTATCGAAAGCAGATTTCTATTCGAAATCAAAAAGTGTCATTTTAGTCTTCCTTTCATTTTGAAAAGAAATTGTCAAAAGTATCACTTTGAAGAAAATAATTCAGATCTGTACTTAGTTTTCCTTTTTGGCATTCTCACATTAAGGAAATGAAAAAAAAATACATGCATCTGCATTTTCATTTAGACTGTATGCAGAAATTGATTTAGGAAAAGTGAATTCAGTGTGTGCTCTTTGCTCTCTGTTGAAAGAATCATCTTCTTTCCTTAGTAGCTAATATTTTCATTGCTAAAAGAAAATAAACGATTGTTTATCATCTTAGATTGCATATTTAGGAATTTTACATCTACATCACGTGGTGAACCTTGAAAGGAAAACTTCTAAGCAAGATCAACTCTAAAATAAATCTCAATGAACATAAAAACGCTTTGGAACCTAACGCAACACATCTATAGGTCTAGGCTAGAGACGTATTCCGGCGTCGTAAAACCTGGTAACTATCATTTTCAGCGAAGGTTGGGTGATTCCTCCTCTTTGATACAACAAGTGATAGTACGGACTTGTGCTCCCCGTATCGTCGAGTATATATTGGGAGACCACAATAGGCTGATATCCTTTATCCATAGGAAGCCGTGTCTGCTACCCTATCGATCGCAATGCACTAAACACAACATTCAAGAAGATTGACTGCCATACATAAGTCCTTTGTAATTTTTCTTTAATTTACCACCAAGGTGTATTTTGCAGTTTTGCGATTGGTTTGGTAATCCCTCTATCTAGACTTCCAGAGTAGTCACTTTCGTTCCTTTTCGACTCCTTAAAAGAAAAGGTCCATTTGAACACTTGTCACTTCAGGCTCATTAAAAATCAAAGGCGACTAGAGTCATATTTATCTTTTTCTCGACTCTTAAAAATTGAAAAAGAAAAATTTGTGTCAAACCGTCATTAAAATTTATTTAATTCGGAATAACATCCCTATTCCTTCGTTGATCTTAGGTTGAGTTAATGGAGTCCACCAATCAAGGAATCCCTCTTGGGGGGAATCCTAGTCCTTTCTCTTCTTGGGGAGACATCGGTGCTCCGTATATGGCCACATTGTCCCTTCCAAGAATCACAATTGGCCTGCCAGTATGGCTATTCTCAACCTCTGTCATTCAAAATATCGTAATTCCTCAGCAATCGAATCAGCAACCAGTTGATGCCAAAAGTGATTGTCACACGGAATGAGTCGATCTTGCGGAAAAGATAGACCTTCCTAGAATCTAATGAAGACCTAATGACAAGCAAACCAACCAGACACTATCTTTCTCTAAATGTGCTTTATAAATAATGGCAAACCAATGTGTTTAAGGCCTACC